>JAPUBX010001019.1:0-18635 GCA_028672205.1 Proteocephalus fallax | reverse complement strand
GTTCACTGAAGACACTCGCGCCAAGAACGAAGAACGCGTCCTTCAACTTTTCTGCGACGGTGTCCTGTACGACTCACTTGTCATCGGCTTCGCCAGCGCTAACCCGAAGACGACCGACGAGGCGATGACCCTGGTGAGACGTCTCCAAGACGCAGAACAACGGCGGGGCCTACGTCAACCGACGACCCCTTACAGACCTCCCATTCAACAACCAGACTGCCCTTATTGCCGTTTCGGCAGAGAGGGGGACAGAAATGTGGGTGAGGTGGCGGATCCAGGTCGTTGCTGTGTATCCAGAGACAACCGCTGCCGTTGATTCGTCAACGAGTTTCTTTTTCGGACGCTGACAGATAGGTCAAACGTGAAAAGGAAGTTCGCACCTAAGATCGCATGTTTGGCAGCAGCGACACGTCGGACAGGACACTGCTGCCATCCCACCCCCGAGTCAAGATGCGGTGCGTTGGGCAGAATGGCGTCGTCTCCAGACAAGACAATCGCAGCTGCAAAGCTTCGTGCTCGCTTGAGTGGTGGCAGCGGTCGCCAGGATGGACTTCCTTCCACCCAGCGCTCGCAGCTCGACAGATAACCAGCCCCGAATCCTCCCGATCCACCACAGACAAACAGTTCGTTTGCAGACGCGCAACAGATGCCCAATGACGAGGGGTCTCGAGTGGTGGCACCTGCGTGACTGTCGGCAACGCATCCGATTGGTCGGGCGTTCGTCCACCAATGCAGTAGACGTTTCCGTTGAGACTTGCAACGCCGCGATAATAAAGAAACGAAAAACGAACGTCCATTTGCCCGTCTTCCTCGAACTGCGGCAATATCGTCAGACACGCGGTTTTGCCGTCTCCGCCTTTCGCACGGCCGTAGACGAGAAGGCTTTTTCGCTTCTCCTGTTCGTTCATCCTTGAAAATGCACATCCGTTTGAGATCGCCACAGTCCAGCATAAACGCGAACAAAAAAGGTGTTCAACATATGTGATCCAGATTGATATCCCGAAGAAAGGTTTTTTGAAGACAGACCACGCCGACAGGTTTAAACAGAGCAAGAGCTGGAAGTGATGTATCTGCAGGATAGCGACTGCGAACAGCATTGAGCTTATGGTAATTGGAAGACTTCGTGGCCCCGAAATCAGAATGGCACGATGGCCAAAGAGGAACATGGAGAACGGCAGCGCCTTGCTTTGGTCCCGAACAGCTGATGAAACCAAACAGAGCGTGTCGTCTTGTTTGCTTGTGTTTGCGGCCATCGGTGGCCTCCGTTGACGCTGCGAGCGGTCCTTGTTCTCCAGCAAGTTACGCATTTGGTGCCTCAAGTCACGCAACTCTTGAGCCTCGTCGTTAGTGAGTGTCTGCGGGGGTCTTGTCACAGCGGCAACTGCTAGATGACCAGGGTGAGCGGCAAAAATGCGGTCGGCGTACTCGCCTAACTCGACCAACGGCAGCGTGGGTGGGAGGGTTGCCAAGGAAGCTCTGACGACCGGGGGAAGCTTTTGGGTGAACAGGTGCCGAATGATAAATTCGCTGACGTCTTGGTTCACCGATAAGGCTTCCAGGCGCTGCAGCAGTTGCGAAGGTCTCTCGTCACCCAATTCCTCTTCATTAAAAAGAGCGTTGTAGCGGTGTGTCCTTGTTATCACAGACTGCCGAATTGAGCAACTGTACGGGCTGTCTGCCGGTTGTGCAACGATGTGACGTAAACGGGAAACTAGGTCTTCCGTCAGTGACGCATCTACGTAATGAAATTTCGTTTTCTCGGCGACAATTCCTTTCGCCGCAAATTGGGATTCTGCAACCGAATAGGGTCAGAGTTGCAGACCTTCGTCCAGAAGACATTCCTGTAAACTCCTTACCTATCGCCGCACCCCGTGAACACAGTTCTAATTCGGATTCCATTACTGACAACTAACTACCTCCACTTTGTCATCCTCTTGTGATAATCATATAGTTATAATACTATGTATTCGATACGCAAGCCTTTTCTATCTTCTTTGCCTGAGACATGCCGAACCACAAACGCAGGTCACTTAATACTCGTTCAAAGGACCTTCTTTTGTCTAGCCCAGGCTCTCCAAACCAGGAAGGCGCTTCATTGGTGTCAGAAGTACCGAAATCATCGTTCAACGCCACTTCAATAATTGTTAACAAATCGCTGCTCGTATTTTACGTGACCCCTCCCATTCCCTCTATTCAAGTTTGATCTAAATGTAAATCTCTTCGACCAATGCTTAGGCTACACTCTGCCCAATTCCCACAAGAACGACGGTAGATCGCAAATCGACCATTTCTTACTTGTCCCAATTTTTAGTTTCACCAGAGCAGGTGAAGCAGGAACTAAAAGACAATTTTCATATCTAGTACTTGAACAAAGGGTGCTGAATGTCCCGTTTTACAACCACATCAGGATACGCCCCAGACCCCACCCTTCGAAGGAAGAACCATTCAAACGACAACATCCTCATCACCCGACATTTATTCCACAGGCTACACGCGCCAACGCTATACCTTATCGGAGGGGCGCGCACTTTTGGACACACCGGTCTACGCCATCGACGTTACACACCACACAGCGTGCGAGTTGCGGATCTTTTTCCAGAAATCCCAGAACCAACTCAACGTCCTCCTTCACCTTTCTGAACTTACTTACCGGTCCATTCTCTCCATTGTCATACTTACGTGTTACGATAACCGTGTCCCCTCTACGTATTCACATATACCTATTTCTACATTACCGACTCCTTCCCTCGCCTGTTGGATAAACATGTCACCTAAAAGGGACCTTGCTTTAGAAAACACTGACGAGAAGGTCGTCACAACGGTAAGCTGTTTTCGCGAGTATTTTCGATTGATCAATGCATAAAACCAGAAGGGTACTTCAAATGGCAACCAGAATGGGGTCTGGAACACATCTTGGTCGTGTTGTTGCTCAGATGGGTGCATTCTGTTGGGGTAGGTATATGTGCGAGGGACGTATAGGTTTAGGAAAACGTGGTAACTTTCACTTTTAACACCACTACCACCAAATGTAATGTCCTCGTAACTTCGAAGACCTGGAGAAAACAGGAGTGAGAGTGAACCTTGATACCGAGGCAGAATGTAGCACACGGGAGGAGATATTGTGGGGGAAGTTTTATTATTGATAAACCAACACGATAGGATATAAATGTAGATGTACAACACTTCAACGGTATCGTCCCCCGACATCGGCCTGATTTACACCCAAAAACCCCGGATGAAGCCCTAGAAAAGGTTACGCGAATCCTTGAAATTCGAAGGCGACAACCTATAGCTACCCCTACACTTCCCCGGATTCAAAACAGCAATCGGCATCCCATTGCCACTTCGGGAAGGAACACGGTATCCAATATGGTAGCCGCACCCTCGACGAGGCTGAACGGAAAAACCATGCTAGCCGCCGCCTCCCTTCCCTTCATCACTCGGCGCTACTCCTACCGACGTAACGGAGCTGAGGTTCCATGAAGCGACAAAGGGAAGAAAGACCCCGAAGAGACCAGCCGGTTGCAGTGGACAGATTGGGCGGACTGTATAGGAGTCCCAATTCTTCCTGAGATGCCAGCGAACGGGAGAAACTCCCACCCAGTTCCGACGCTGCGTTCACTGAAGACACTCGCGCCAAGAACGAAGAACGCGTCCTTCAACTTTTCTGCGACGGTGTCCTGTACGACTCACTTGTCATCGGCTTCGCCAGCGCTAACCCGAAGACGACCGACGAGGCGATGACCCTGGTGAGACGTCTCCAAGACGCAGAACAACGGCGGGGCCTACGTCAACCGACGACCCCTTACAGACCTCCCATTCAACAACCAGACTGCCCTTATTGCCTCCGTTTCGGCAGAGAGGGGACAGAAATGTGGGTGAGGTGGCGGATCCAGGTCGTTGCTGTGTATCCAGAGACAACCGCTGCCGTTGATTCGTCAACGAGTTTCTTTTTCGGACGCTGACAGATAGGTCAAACGTGAAAAGGAAGTTCGCACCTAAGATCGCATGTTTGGCAGCAGCGACACGTCGGACAGGACACTGCTGCCATCCCACCCCCGAGTCAAGATGCGGTGCGTTGGGCAGAATGGCGTCGTCTCCAGACAAGACAATCGCAGCTGCAAAGCTTCGTGCTCGCTTGAGTGGTGGCAGCGGTCGCCAGGATGGACTTCCTTCCACCCAGCGCTCGCAGCTCGACAGATAACCAGCCCCGAATCCTCCCGATCCACCACAGACAAACAGTTCGTTTGCAGACGCGCAACAGATGCCCAATGACGAGGGGTCTCGAGTGGTGGCACCTGCGTGACTGTCGGCAACGCATCCGATTGGTCGGGCGTTCGTCCACCAATGCAGTAGACGTTTCCGTTGAGACTTGCAACGCCGCGATAATAAAGAAACGAAAAACGAACGTCCATTTGCCCGTCTTCCTCGAACTGCGGCAATATCGTCAGACACGCGGTTTTGCCGTCTCCGCCTTTCGCACGGCCGTAGACGAGAAGGCTTTTTCGCTTCTCCTGTTCGTTCATCCTTGAAAATGCACATCCGTTTGAGATCGCCACAGTCCAGCATAAACGCGAACAAAAAAGGTGTTCAACATATGTGATCCAGATTGATATCCCGAAGAAAGGTTTTTTGAAGACAGACCACGCCGACAGGTTTAAACAGAGCAAGAGCTGGAAGTGATGTATCTGCAGGATAGCGACTGCGAACAGCATTGAGCTTATGGTAATTGGAAGACTTCGTGGCCCCGAAATCAGAATGGCACGATGGCCAAAGAACATGGAGAACGGCAGCGCCTTGCTTTGGTCCCGAACAGCTGATGAAACCAAACAGAGCGTGTCGTCTTGTTTGCTTGTGTTTGCGGCCATCGGTGGCCTCCGTTGACGCTGCGAGCGGTCCTTGTTCTCCAGCAAGTTACGCATTTGGTATCTCAAGTCACGCAACTCTTGAGCCTCGTCGTTAGTGAGTGTCTGAGGGGGTCTTGTACACAGCGGCGACTGCTAGATGACCAGAGTGAGCGGCAAAAATGCGGTCGGCGTACTCGCCTAACTCGACCAACGGCAGCGTGGGTGGGAGCGTTGTCAAGGAAGCTCTGACGACCGGGGGAAGCTTTTGGGTGAACAGGTGCCGAATGATAAATTCGCTGACGTCTTGGTTCACCGATAAGACTTCCAGCCGCTGCAGCAGTTGCGAAGGTCTCTCGTCACCCAATTCCTCTTCATTAAAAAGAGCGTTGTAGCGGTGTGTCCTTGTTATCACAGACTGCCGAATTAGCAATGTACGGGCTGTCTGCCGGTTGTGCAACGATGTGACGTAAACGGGAAACTAGGTCTTCCGTCAGTGACGCATCTACGTAATGAAATTTCGTTTTCTCGACGACAATTCCTTTCGCCGCAAATTGGGATTCTGCAACCGAATAGAGTCAGAGTTGCAGACCTTCGTCCAGAAGACATTCCTGTAAACTCCTTTCCTATCGCCGCACCCCGTGAACACAGTTCTAATTCGGATTCCATTACTGACAACTAACTACCTCCACTTTGTCATCCCTTTTGATAATCATATAGTTATAATACTATGTATTCGATACGCAAGCCTTTTCTATCTTCTTTGCCTGAGACATGCCGAACCACAAACGCAGGTCACTTAATACTCGTTCAAAGGACCTTCTTTTGTCTAGCCCAGGCTCTCCAAACCAGGAAGGCGCTTCATTGGTGTCAGAAGTACCGAAATCATCGTTCAACGCCACTTCAATAATTGTTCACAAATCGCTGCTCGTATTTTACGTGACCCCTCCCATCCCCTCTATTCAAGTTGATCTAAATGTAAATCTCTTCGACCAATGTAGGCTACACTGCCCAATTCCCACAAGAACGACGGTAGATCGCAAATCGACCATTTCTTACTTGTCCCAATTTTTAGTTTCACCAGAGCAGGTGAAGCAGGAACTAAAAGACAATTTTCATATCTAGTACTTGTCATACTACTGAAAATTTTGGTCCTCGTGACCTCAATAAAGCCACTACAATTATTATTAGTATTAAGGTCCCTCAAAGGACGTGGGAACATGGGCCAAAACATGCATCGAATGTAAACGATTCGTCATAACAAGGGTATCACAATATCAATAACTAAGTAACCAAATAGAAAATGCTGTTTAGCAATCCTATATAATGCATGCTTTCCACTACAGGACCAGTGAACGTCGTAACGGTTGAAGCCTCGGGAGACCAGGATACCCCTACGAGGAAGGTCCCGAAGAAGAATAATCTGCGAGGAAAATGGAGGGAGTCTCGTCTGACGAAGACCGTGGCAGCTTTAGTCGCCGACCGCAAGAACCCGATTTCTGACGGGGAGGAATCACAGATGATCCCAGCTTCTGCTCTTGAACGAGAGCCGATATCTGATATCCCCGTACTTCCTATACAGCCGTACCGTCCCAACTCCGTAACTATCCGTCCCGTCCACCCCTTACATTCCCGTTATTCAAATACCTCCCACTCCTGCAGTGTCCTAATATTCTTACATAAGGATTCTTTTTCTTCCAGTGTAGAGAACAAGCACGAGACGGCCGTCACAGAGATTGATCACTATTTATGGTTCCACACAACAAAACTATCAACGATGCCATGAAACGGTGCATATGCGTCTCTTGTGTGCGCAAACCATGTTCACTACTTTGTCAACCAAACCACAATCATGCAAGCTCACAACACGTGGCATTGGTTTCGGTTTCTCCCCGTCTGCCAGTGATAATTCCGTTTTATTACATTGGGGTAGGTAATCGAGTAACAGCAAAGATATCCCGAACTAAAATAAGACACATTAACAATGGCCGAGCATGCCACAAAGTTACCTGTACAATTGATAAGCTTACATTATGCCACATAAATGATGCCTTGACAGTGGATCTTGTAGCAGAGGGCGTCGATCACATGTTGAAACACGGCAAGTAGACACCGTCATTAAGTGAAAGAGACGGATAACACCAATTACATGAGGAAACGTGCAGTAAGTCTCGAAATCTCGAAACCACAAATCGGATTAACCCACTCGTCACATACTCGCCAAAATCAGACATCCTTTAAACAAATTTTCACTCAACTTAATAAAATAAGGCAGAAACGTGTTTTTCAACATTTAGATGACGTGCTCATATATTAAACAAAACATTGAATCCTGAAATCTAAAATAGATTGGCAATATAGCATTTTTCAGTAGATAGCTTTGTAGGGACCCTTCAATCCTCAACTTTCACTTACTCTTCCCATTTCGCTATTTATGCATTGTCTTATTTATCCCGAGATTTTCAGAGAATATGACTTAATCTATTGCAAAATAAATGCGCAGATGTTGATCGCGAATGTCACTCATCCTTTTGACGCCAGCTTCATGAACTTACGTAATTTGTACACATGCTGCATCTACCTATTTCACTAGCACATAAAGGAATTTTTTATACTTAAGCCGATAATTTCACGACACACACCACAGTGGGAACTCTAAAAGGATTCTAATTTTTGCCTCAACCGCGTTATTATATAGCTTCAATCGATATAATTCAATAAAGTGTTTCTGCGGTCAACGTATATACTTCAGTGATATTCGATAGTCCCCTTGCCGGACTTGGCGTGAGTGCGCTAATACACTGGAAAAAATCGTTTACCCTTTTGTGATTCCGCAGCTTTCACATCCGCTGGCCAAATTTATGAACAATTTGCAGAGACCTGTGCAACAAGGCTTGGCATATTAGTTGTTCAATACAAATATGATGATTATCAATCGAATGCAAATGCTGTTTACAGTGGAAGTCGCATCGATCTTATCGCTGATTTATAAACGATATAAATAAAGTTCCGTCTGGAAATCGGAAGAACGTGTATTGTGGGTGTCCAAAACTATCGCCCGAGTGGACGGAACCCACCCGCTGCTTCAGAATACGCATATGTAGATAGCGAACTGCAACATAACCATCGCCTCGGCGATAAAACGCAGCATCAACCAAAATTGTAATATTTTCATTCCTGATGCAGACCAGATTCTATTCAGTGGAATCGTTTTGACCTCGTCACATAATCAAATCTAGGATTAACTTCTGGACACGACTGGAATAAGAAGATAACAGACAGTTATATTCTTGTCCAGAAAATATGTTCCCAATTTGAGTGCTTGAAGACGGGGCACCCGATTATCGCATTTAGTTATAGACGATATGCATCTTTCTTTTAATAAAAACCTTGATGGACCTGATACCTCCACTCATCACGTGAACGCATTTCCAAGAAGCTAAGCCGCTATTTAATCGTCCATATTAATCGCAAGATTGTTTTTTCGTTCACTTACAACAAACAAGCACTCATTTGTTATATAACCATTAAAGAACATACACAAATGGCTATTCGTTTCAATTAGCATCAAAGCACTACCACAGTCAATTATTGCTAAGCCACGAAACAAGGAAGAGTGTTCTTTAGATTGACAGTCTTTAGCGTAGTACATCTTGCAACATATTATCTGTCTGTTTTTTATCCTGATCCGAACAATGACCATTATATTTCGCTTCAATTAATGATGTCGGACAGTCTACTGCTCGATAACGTGAATACCACCCAAATAACTTGTCGCCGACAACTGATTCGTATCTCCTACAAAGCCACAGCGATGGACGATAAGCCTGTGCCGTGTGTAGTCAACGAGTTTAACCCAAATACTATTGAGACGAAAGGTGACGACGAATTCACATCCAACCTGAAGAACGTAGTGCCCTTAGTTACTGTTCGGGTACCGGGGGTTGCTGTGAAAGACCCTCTGCAGAGCTATGCAAAAGGATAAATAGGGACATATCCAAACCTTGACTCGTGTTTCTCAGTAAACTGAAATAGCCACGGATTTTGTCGAGCTAAAAGACCGTCCTTTTTGTTTGTCACCAGACATGACCACTGACATCAGGGTGTGCAGTCTTCAATTTAAGTAACGGTTTACCGTTCTCCGAGAGACCGTTTTGTCATCTCAAGATATTTCCCTACAAAAAGTCTCGGATATTTCCTCAGGTAACCTCTTGGAAATCGGTAGTTCTCCCGCATCAACTGTTGGCAATGACGAAAATGTTTGCAATGTCGGTAGATCATAATTATCTTATTCCAAGGACGCAAACAGGATTTCGGGTGGCCGCGGAGCATTTCGTTTCGCTGGAATCGACATAGTACATCTGTATCCTGGTCTTAACTCCAGGATAACTGGTTGTCCTGTTGAACCGTGTCATTTAAACTCCACCGACTTCCCATTCAAGCCAGTGTCGTGTGTTTGACGTCCGACAAGGGTATTTAGATGTCAGCAGTTAAACCCTTTTGAATGTTTTCAGACCATATAATTAACAATGCCATTAACGAAGACTGACTTTTAGTTCCCCATTGGCTAACGCATGCCACAACGCTTGCTGTGACCTTAATTTGGAGAGAATTAAGAAAACATCGCCGACACCAGAGGCCGGCCCCCATTTGTTTACCTCGACATGCCCAACGTGTCTCCAGACAGCCCATGTCGGGCCCTCACTATTGTTTTAATAATAGATATTGGCGACCTGTCTCTTAGCACAAAACGTAACAATTTCTCTTGTATGGAATACTTAACCACGAAATATGGCCTAAAAGTGGCAACACTATTTATTAACCTAGCAAATACGAATGTACAAATACCCAATCGAGCCACGCCCATATTCTAACTATCCCTATCCGACTTACAGCCAACTGCCCCAGGACCTTCCAATAACCGATGTAAATTTCTAACCGCAAACCTTTTTTCAAACCCCTCCAACATCATATCAACAAAAACAAATGAGATTTAAGAAAAATAAAATTTATATTGAATTCAAGGACACACGGGGCGAAACGAAGACGCAAAGCGACAAAGTTGTGAGAACGTCTGTCATCTGGCTGTGGAGGAGAACGGGTTGGAAAACAAAGTAAAGCGAACAATCTGGTTTACACAAGCACACAAAAAGCACGCACATGCACATCTGAGACATCAGGCAACCGCTGACAGAATAAGAGGTTTAGGACATCATTAAATAGTGAAGCTAGTCTCTGTGAGCGGATATCTGCCAACGTCCCAAACAACAACAGAAACACCCATTCCGTCGGGTACAGGACACTGCTCGAGGGCAATACCATATCACGTTCGCGCATTTTATTTAAACTTAAAGATGGCCTTACCCGTCGTTGAAATCGACAACGGCGTACATCAAACGCTCCATCGCAACTATGTGACGGTTTTCAACGGGCTTCCCGGACGATCGAAGCGAAAGACCACCAAACCCCTACGACTGGCGGACTACGTGGAAGGATCGTCCTCCGGGGACGAAAGCGGGGGGGCGGGGTATAGATTGAGGGGGGAGGTGGTGTCCCAGATGCAACAAAATATATTTTTTTATATTGTACATATATATAACGCATGGTTTCCCCTACAGGACAAGTCAACGCCGTCAAGGTCGAAGACGGGGCCTTAGAAAAATGATCGGCGAGGAGATAAAGGGGGGGTCTCGTCTGAGGGGGGAGTGGTGTAGACGAAAACCCTTCTATTAAATTATAAATAACGTCTTGTTAAAACTTCCAATAAAATCCCAATCGTTTTTTAGTCTCGAATAATAGGGTTTTGTTTTAATGGAACCAGAGTGATATCGAAACTGGGACTTCTTCTACCCTCGTGTCGTGAACGGTTATCTGCAATCCTGCTCTGTGTTTTTCCTCGAGATAATGGCGAAAACTTTGGCTCGCAGAGAGAAGAATATCCTTCCCAGAAAGGCCGTCTCATCCTGAAAGTTGACTAGTGAATGTCGACCGTCTCCCTCCCCGAACGTCATTAAGGACGGCGACAAAACCCCGTCGAAGATGGACCAACTCTGCGAAGTCGTTTCCCAACTGGCGATTTCTATGTCAGCACTTCGGAACGAGATACAGAATAAGGACCAGCCGTCAGTGATTCCTACCTCGGCTAAGGAAAGAGAGCCGATGCCCGTTACCCCTGCTCCTGAACAAGAGCCGACGCCTTACACCCCTGTTAATTCCCCTCGACCTTACCCTATCGATCCAGTTACTATTCGATCCTCTGCCACTAATGTCGTTCCTCTATATTCTGCAATAAACGCTTCCGCTTACAGTGGTGACAGCACTGGCGGGATGAACTTTACCCGTTTAGAGGGCTCGAATATCGCTGCCACAACCCTCACTGTCGAAAATGTCAACAGTGAACTTCCTCGGCTTGTGACGGAGGAAAACATACGACAATACGGAAGAAGACGGACAGAACTCATTTGCGGTTCGAGTCCGCGAGCTGACGATAGCTGTGAGGTCGGAGGGTGGTTCCAGGGGATTCTTGGCCAGAGTCCCTGGATGCCAGCGCTCGGCGTCATACTGTCCCGGTAGAACCCTTTTGGCATTATCTTTTGCACGTGTTCTTGAACACGGAGGCAAAACGGTTTAGGGGCGGATAGTTACGGGATAGGGAGAGCACGGTTGTGGGGAGCGTACGGGGATATCAGGTAACGGTTCTTGTTCTTACGTCTGTTTTAACTCATCAATTTCATGGATTTACCCTTGATCAAACGAAAATACTCGCGAAAACAGCTCACTGAATACCGCAAACACTTGATTGTCGACGCAAGTCTATCTGAGAACCTTCTAAAGTGCAAATCGCTGTCTAACAGGTTATTTTATAAAACTGCATGGATTAATCAATATGTTCCTCGCATAATTTTTTTTTGGTGCGGGGCCTGTGACGGCCACCATCATCAAAAAAGAAATTATTTTGCTTTATTATAGAAAACTGTTATGTCAAAACATCTTCATCGATCTTTTTACTACATTTAGCAACAAAAAATTCCTCTGTTTAAACGCATCAATTTTATGGATTTACCCTTGACAAAACGACAATACTCGCGAAAACAGCTGACTGAATACCGCAAACACTTGATTGTTGACGCAAGTCTATCTGAGTCCCTTCTAAAGTGCAAATCGCTGTCTAACAGGTTATTTTTAAAAAAGGCATCGATTAATCAATATGCTTCTTGTGGAAGAAAACTGTCCTATTTAATTACCACTATCGATTAAATAAACTTTCACACGGATTCCAGCTGCGTTTAGTAATGATCGTTCTTAACTATTGATTATTGGGTTTTCGTGCTAACGAGATCAGCAAGCTGCGCTGAATCTGGGACTTCTTAAGAGCGACGTACAGCGTACGGTTGGTCTCTGCGTTGGCCTGTTTTCTTGTCTACAGTCGAGATGGCAAATGAAATGGCTGTAACGAGGGCGTCTGCGAAGAAAGTTCCAATGGTACCTTCGTCTGAGGACAACGAAGAAGAAGGAGAAACAACGGCCGTGCCTGTGAAGACGTCGACGACGGACGATCGACCGGAATCTTCGCACGAGGGCGTTGACATGGATGGACCAACAACGGTCGAGTTTACGGAGCCGTCGACGACGAACCGTCGGCCGGGATCTTCGCGAGACGACGCGGGAGAAGGCGCTCAGACGGTGCGCGAGATGTGGGACGAGATGGAGAAGATCCGCCGACGAATGCTGCGTATGATGGCGGATAGCGAACATTCCCCGCATGCTCCCTCCAAGGAACAAGAGCTGACTTGTGATACTCTTGTGACACCCCCACGACTTTACCCCCCAAGTACTGATACCCCTAACCCCCAGTATGCGTTGAGTAATCCCTTCCCCCCCTATGTAACCCGTACCCCTCACACTTCTCGCATTCATAATGTGGCTTTAATCGACCGACCGCATGAGAACAGTGGATTTGTGCCTAGGTTTATTAAAATATAAATTTGTTCGACCAATGCCTCCAAGATTCGTTTTTTATTGGGAGGTGGTTTTCACTCTCTTCCGGCTGAAGTATTCTGGCCTACGGAAAGTTAGACCCTTCCCGAGTGTTTATCACAGGAAGCCATAAGGATTATGCATCACGTATACTTCATAAATGGTTATAAGGAAATATCTATAATAAGTGCAGATTCGTGATATTGGATAGTAAAGGAGCTTTGGATTATGATATGGCGTTTCTTACAGCGGCCAACTACTGCACGAATCCGTATGTTAGAAGAATGAAGGTTTCTGTTGGTGTCTTGTCGACTTGAGGAGAGGAAGGCTGTAGTTGTTTGAAATGGCTATTGGACGAAGGGTGATGATTGTATGTTAAGGTAGAGAGCAAGTTTCCTATCTCCACGTGGGCAAAACGCCTGAGCTACTTAACGTGTGTAAATTGCACACGCTTATTTGATACTTAGACTAATCGATTTAGAAAAAATTGCAGATGCATCAGATGGGATACAAGGGATCTTCGGTGAAAAAGGTGGAGTTTTGTACAGTGCGAAAGTCTCCCGTCGATTCACGTGGTTGATCGAGTGAGGATACCGTTGGAGTCTTGTCGACTTGAGAGAAGGAAGGGTGCAGTTGTGCGTATTTGTAAATTAAACAGTAGGTAATGGACCTGGCACTAGGCTGACCAAACGGGAGTTCGGCATTAACGTAGCTACCACTATGTGCAGCCAAGATTCGACGAGTGAATTCCTGAATGCAACCTTAGGAAATGGAAGATGCGGACATGTTCCCACAGTCTCAGCGGCTTCACTGACCTTCTTCTGACTCGAGTCGGCACCGCCTGCTGAAATACTTAAGTAACCAATGAACTGCTTGCATTGGTCCATGGTCTACGGGAAATGTGCATTTGTGTCTTATTTTAACGAATGCCATCTTTGAAGGATTAGAAAGTTTACCTAGAAAATGCCGAAGCGGTGCAAACGACAGTTGACGCGTAGATACTGCATTAATCGCGTGTAATGAATAAAATGGATGCAGTGAGTAGGGAGAATGCATAAAACGTTGCCACGAACGCACTAAGGATCCAGTTCGATACCATCTTTTCCCATAACTTAGAATACTGCAGAACTGACATGCGGATGAACCGGCTTCATTAATGTCGCGACCAATGCCGTCCAATAATCGCGATCACAGACAAGGTCGGCAACGACGGATTTAAAGTTATGTCTCCAACTGCGAATTCCGTGTCGAATTTGATTGTACATATATACGTGTTTTATTTGCCTCCACAAAATCAGCGTCAATCTAAATGTCAAGCCACGGGTTCATTTGTTATACTGCATAGTGTTTTAGTGATTTTTGATGTGTTAAATGCGTAAACGGTCTATAGACGAATAATGCCCACCTTAATCGGGAAAACGTTATTAAATCAAATGGTCCCCTTCTAATCCTTCTTCTACGTTGAATCTCAGATTTTGCTTCCTTGCAGGTCGAGATTTTGACAAAGGTTAATGAAGTGCAGCTCCAAAAAACTATCCGATTAAAAGGATCCTATTTTCACCCAAGAACCGATTATTTTCTGATCCTGTATGATATCTGTTGGCTGAAAATATAAAAAAAGGGTCTTGCCGAAAAACCCCTTTTCGTTATTTATTACGAATACACTCAACACAGTGTACCGGGCCGTTTATGTTTGATTTTATAGTTGCCGGTGCCTTTTAATTTTTTTTATTACAATGTCATTAAAAAAGTTCCAATATTTTTAGCAGAAAATGGACCCAATTCTGACGAGTTATTTTACATATCGAATGCTTTGGGGAATTTTACCTTTAAGCGCTCCCTGCTTATATCCTTTGCCACCTAAATTCCCTAAGGATATTCAATGAGGAAAGACGACTGATAATGAACCACGTTTTATCGTAATAGAAATCGCGTTAACTAGCCAAATCGTCGACGAAGCTCAGCGACCACAAACTAAAATACGTGGTGTTTTTCGACAAAGTGGTCGAGATCACTCTAGAGTCTAGACTCTTGTCGACGGACGAAGAGAAACCAGGGACTTGGGGGCATAATGTTTACGTTTCAGTCAACGGTATTGCAGTCGGCAGGGGCATATGGTGGAAGGCATCGCGAAAGACAGTCTGTCGGCTGAAAATGATACGGCGAAGTCAATGAAGCGAAAACTTGCTTAATTGTGTAGCGGATAAGTCGGTAAAACTTTCGTGTCGTCCGATACAAGTCATTTTCATCGTAGCAGCGTTTTTTATACAAATGGTTTTCATCCATGTAAGGTGATTTGCGCAGACGGAATCCTCACTGAAAATGTCGAAATCCCAATCAAATTGTAAAAAAAACAATACCCGTTTTATCATTTAACAATTTCAATGGTCCCCACTACGGCAACACATTTGTTTCCAAACCGGTCACCACAACAGATATGCGGTATCTCGACCACTGAATGTCCAGAACGACAAAGCGTGTGAAAAATACATTGCAGACTACCAAAAAAGCCGAAGTCTCTATTTTACAATGGGTCCAGCCGGCGATTTTGATGGTGCAATTTGTCACAAAAGATCTGTACTAAAATAATATGAGTAGACTATCATACAACAAATATGTTTTCACCCTAGAGCCGCGTAGTCAATTATTCCTGTCACCCTGATGTCTTGACAACCTTTATGGTTTTTCTTAAAAGGATAACGTCTTCTAAGGAATATATTTAGATTGCGAATGACAAAAATTGATTGGAGGGTATTTTCGTCGTGGGGGTGTATAAGAGAGGTAAGAAGTTCGTGAATTGCCGTTAGCAAATTGCGTCTTTAAAAGAGGGCATCGCGAAAATGTGATTATTTAAACAAAAACAATGGAGGTAAAATAATGCTGTTAAGCCAAAGCAAGCCATGGAATTAAATGAGTCCTTTTTTGGACATGGAATGTTAATGGCTGCCAGAATGCATTTTCAAACCTCGATTCCTCGATGGTTTTATTTATTATATTACTTAAAGATTTACGTAGCATAGCGATTAGATGCGACAAATGAGGTTATCGTGAATCGAAGATGACTCACTTAAGGCCTCCCTTGTTGTGAGATATTACTTTGATCGTGAATGCCTACTTTACAAAGATGAACCTGGTTGTCTTTGAAGACCCAATACCTTTCAAAATCAGAAAAGTTCGACAGACCAAAGAGCCAGTTGAGACGTGTGGTCTACTTAGTTCACTTTCGTTAACTTAATGCAGTTGGTTCTTGCGTTCAGTTTTAAATGGTATAAAAAACGATATTCTGATCGATTAATCGGTGGTTTTATTTATTAATATTACTTAAACATTTAAGTAGCATATTGTAATATGTATGTATGACAATGGAGAAGAAGAACCGATAAATAAGTTCAGAAGGGCGAAGGAGAACGTTGAGTTGGTTCTGGGATTTCTGGACGAAGATCCGCAACTCGCACGCTGTGGGGTGTATAGCGTCGTGGACGTAAACCGGTGTGTTCAAAAGTACGCGCTCCTCCTATAAGGTAAAGATAGCATAGTAAAACAAGGGGTGTTACAGCTTATTAAGAACCCATTTCTTGAACCAATGGGAAACACCGGCAGTCGAGTTATGCTTTTCCAAAATTATAACCTTAGTTCCACATTTAATAAAGAATATAAAACAGTAGAATTTTTAGTTATGCAGTTATATTTATTTTTTAGAATTTTCTGGATAAAGAAATCGTGGTAAATATATCTTATAAAATTACGTGTTTAAAGAGAAGTTTTGATTTCCAAAGCATATTCTATTTGGAAGCTATATCTCCTTTAATAAAAGCAAACATTTAATAAAATAATAAACTTCATTATTTATTACACAATTATTTGGGAAATAGGGCATTGCCTTCAAATTCATGCAGAATGCAAACTGAAAAAGTCTTGCATATTTCACGCATTCGCAGCGATGTTTGAGCATTACATAAGGAAGTCTATAAAAAATCATTTAAAATCACACTTGATGTTTAACATTACTGTTTCATTTGTCATATTGTTCAAATAAAATTACTTTTATGCACGTTGTAGGGGTTGATGCTCTCGTCAACGCGTTTCTTTCGTCGGACGCTGACAGAATAGTCAAACGTTAAAAGGAAGTTCGGACCTAAGATCTCATGAGTGTGTGTCACAGGCAGCCATAAGGATTATGCATCACGTATACTTCATAAATTGGTTCATTCGCAAGTGATCTATAATTAGTGCAGATTCGTGATATTGGATAGTAAAGGAGCTATAGGTTATGATATGGCGTTTCTTACAGCGGTTAACTACCGCACAAATCGCGTATGTTAAAAGGATAGAAGGGTTCTGTTGGTGTCTTGTCGACCTGAAGAGAGGAAGGCTGTAGTTGTGTGGAAATGGCTATTAGACGAAGGGAATGGATGTAAGTTAAGGTAGAGAGCAAGTTTCTTATCTCCACGTTCGATACCATGCGTTTCGGTTTGTGCAATGCAGCCGCTACATTCTAACGCCTGATGCAAACCGGGCGACACGGTCTTTACCCCAAGCCGTGTTTGATCTACCTTGATGAAGTCATTGCACTTGGTCAAATGGTGGTGGACCATAACCGCATTCTCGACCCCATTCTTACGCGGTTCCAAGAAGCAGGACTTAGGCAGAAACCTCAAAAGTGCTGTTTTCTCCAGAAATCGGTAAAATAATTCGGCCACATTATCTCAGAAAATGGTTTAGAAATAACAAATGATCGCGTCTAAGACGTTAAGAACAGGCCACGTCCCCGAAATTTTCGCATCGACGCGTTATAAGCCTCTTTGATTGAGGTCATGTCAATTCGGGCGAATCGTACGAACAAAAAGCTCCTGACTAAAAAGGCCGTGAGAACTGGATGTCGAACAAAGACGAATCGCCAGTTATCCCTAACCCTGCTCCTGAACAAGAGCCGATGTCCGTTACTCCTGTTCATCCCCAGCGACCGTGCCCTTCTAACCCCGTTACTAATCGCCCCTCTGCCACGCATGTAATTCGCTGTTTCTTCATGCAGTAAACTCCTATTTTTACAATGTTATCGAGATATATTTCCTGAAGAAATGTTTCTTGTAGACAAATCACGCAGACAGTTGTTAGTAACGAGTTTTCAGATTAAGTCGGCATAGCTTAATTAGTGTGAACGGTCAACATCGGAACAGGTGGGAACGAAAAATGCCTAATTCGACGATAGTGAAATGAAGACATGGAGGTTTTCAATCACTCAGCTTGTAGCTTCTAATCGCTATGCTACTTAAATCTTTAAGTAACTTTAATAAATAAAACCACCGAGGAATCGAGGTTTGAAAACGCATTATGGCAGCCATTAACATTCCATGTCCAAAAAAGAAATCATTAAATTCCATGGCTTGCTTTGATGTCAGCATTATTTACCCTCCATTGTTTTTTTAAATAATCACATTTCTCGTCACATTTTCGCGATGCCCTCTTTTAAAGACGCAATTTGCTAACGGCAATTCACGAACTTCTTACCTCTCTGATTGACCCCCACGCCGCAAATACCCTCCAATCCAGTCTTGTCATTCGCAATCTAAATATATTCCCCAAAAGACGTCTATGCCATATAAATGCCGTTATCCTATAAAGAAAAACCAAAAAGGTTGTCAAGACATCAGGGTGACAGGAATAATTGACTACGCGGCTCTAGGGTGAAAACATATTTGTTGTATGATGTCTACTCATATTATTTTAGTACAGATCTTTTGTGACAAATTGCATCATCAAAATCGCCAGCTGGACCCATTGTAAAACAGAGACTTCGGCTTTTTTGGTAGTCTG
>JAPUBX010001018.1:0-60553 GCA_028672205.1 Proteocephalus fallax | reverse complement strand
AGGAGGACCTTCTCAGGTGCTTCAATTTTAAAGGTTAGAAGAATATTTGACGGGTTGTTTTATTCAATCGAAAGTTGTCTATTTTATAAAGGAGAAAATGGTGTATTGAGTGTGAAAAATCGGTTTGAGGGAGGTGGGAACGAGAAAATTCAAAGGGCATTGTTCAATGAAGGTCATTGATTTATCCGATTGAGGATATTTGTTGAAAGTTAGATATTTTTTAGGAAGGCGGCGTTAGCATCGATTGGTCATTCTGGAAAGTACAAAACGTCAGCGAGGATGGTAAGCGCTACACGTTTGGGCAACCTTTCAATTTCTTCACTACTACCGCAGGGGATCTCAAAGCCACTCTACCAAATTATAAAGGAACATGCGTGAAATCGGCATAATCATCATCATGACATGCAAATACGTACGGGCTGTACCAGTTAACCCCAAAGTGTTTGCAGTTTCCTTGGCTTTAAATCTGATAAGAAGAGTCTCATAATAACCAAAAACTTTCCGGGATTTTTTAAACCGACGTCGAGATAATTAGAAGGAGTCACTCGGACGTTGTTTTGCGTTAGTGATGGAATTTAAGAAATTTAGTGCATTTTATGAAACCCATAGCCGGATCATATCTATCATTCGACCGTGTGTGTAGTCCTTATCTAGACAGGTGCTATCAATCTTAATCCAAAGCGGCCGATTCGATTTTTGGGGATTCAATTATGATTGATATCCTTTTAAATAACCGACAAACTGCTTTGAGATGTGGGGAACTATTTAGGTAAGCGTCGAGTAAAACAAACCTTGCGGCCGCGTCCTCGAGGTTGCTCTTGAAGGAGAAGTACAGAGAGTGCTGTTTTCGAGTGAAGGCTGGTTGCACAGCATCAGCGAAACATCGTATTCAGTAGATGCGACGAGGTCATCGATTGTGCAGTAGGTTGCTTTTATGGGTTTTCCGGAATATGTGCATGGTTGTGGGCCATTTTTGTCAATTGTGTAAAATGGGTTGTTTAGGGTCGGCGTCACTGAAGACGCCGTCCAAAGCAACAATATGCTTGAATCGCTTCTGGCCAGTGTCGAAAATCCTTCTGGACCTGTGAAAACGAACAAAGACTGTCAACTGAATCATTTGCGTGGTGTCTTGACTGCGTTTCTTTTTTTATAAACAGTGTCTCTACGGTTGATCTTTTGACCCCAACCCACACGGCTCGGACGCAAAAGACAAATAATTGCAATGCCCCTGCCAATACGACAGGTCAGCGAATGTTACGAACGTTCCACGTTGGTAGGGGGCTAGTGAAGCAAAACATCGGTTCTGGAAACTGCATTTCATAACGCCACCTACTTTGATGCTTGGAGCTTGTCATGATCCGAATAAGCAATTCCCAGGAATTTGTATTGCAATTAACGTTGAATTATTTTTAAAAAAGTTGAATAGAACCCATAAAGTATGGCCTTTTTAAATAACACCTGAACATTTTTGATCCGCCTGTCTTATAATTTCACGCCCGTTAATTTCCTCCCAGAGGAGTATTGCAAAGGTCGCGGCATCCCAGGATCCGACGAAGAGGGCGAAGTGGCTGATGCATAACCGCCGAACAGTTTAACAAAACAGCGGCGTATTTTTGTATCAAGGACTATGCAGAACCTGAAAGACTTCAAATCGCCACGCACACGTCGCTTGGCAAGAATGTTTTGGTCACCCAACCTGGGTGTCGAGTAAAACAATTCTAGCAAACATAACTTATCGGGTGATATTTAAATTTCTTAGTCCCTTAAATTTTCTGCAATACTCAAGCAACACGCTTAAAACTGCCGATGACCTACTTTAGTTCGCTTGCATATCAAACGGAAGCACTCTGGACACCGTAGCTACGTTTTCGCACACATTCCACTCTTCACTTGATGCCGGAGCGAAATCCGTCAAGGGAGTTTTTATGAGCTTCTCCTATGCTTTCAATACCATCTTATGGTCCCGCATTCTTTCTCAACTATGTCAAATTGGCGTTTAAGAATGGTTGATTAATTGGCTTTAAAATGCGTATTCTAATCGACGTCAACTTGTAAGAGTCGGAAGCCTCCACCTCCTTGCCAAATATTTGCGGTTTACTACAAGGCGCAGTGTCATCTCCTTTCCTTTTGTACTATAACACGTCAAGCCTTCGGTCCCTTATCGACGTGACACTAATAAAATACGCGGATGACCTGACTTTATGCATTGCATGCAAGACGAATAGTGATTCTCAACAGCTAGGACAGGCAGTCATTGAAGTACTCGAGCGGTCTTGGGAGAATGGTCTTCTGTTGAATGTATCAAAATGTATCTCCATTAACTTTTCCGAGAGACGAAGTTGACACTCCTGAAATCCCTTCACTCCATTATTTCGCTTCGAGCTCAAAATCGAAATTCCTCGACGTTATTTTCAACATGAAGTGGTTATCATGAAGTGGTCATGTGGATGGTGTCTTTTTAAATGCCGTTGCCTTTACTTCCTAGTTTTTCGGTTAAGAGACTTGGTTAAAGCTCAAGCCGTATAAAAGCCCTTGTCCATGCCTGAATAATTCCTTTTTTTGTATATTTTTCTCCAGTAATTTTTCCAAGGCTTAAATGTTCTGAATATTTAACCCTTCGTAGACTTTTAAAAAAGTCTCGTTTTCTAGTGGTCTGCCTATTCTCTCGATTAAAGAAATCATCGTTCAACTCGACTTTTATAGTTGTTCACTAATCGCTGCTCGTATTTTAAGTGACCCTTCCCATCCCCTCTATTCCAGTATATCTGAATGTAAATCTCTTCGACCAATGCGTAGGCATTACCATTCAATATCCAAAAGAACGGAAGCATATCGCAATTCGGTCATTCTTTATTTGTCCCGATTTTTAGTTTCACCATAGCAGGTGACGCAGGAAATAAAAGACAATTTCATATCTAATACGTGTTATACTGCCTTGTTGTATGCGAACAGTTTTGAAACTCATGACCTCAATAAAGCCACTACAATTATAAATATTATTATTCAACCACTGGGAAAAATCGTTGTTTCTTCGTCAATACAAAAAATCGACAATAATACCCCACACCCCGGATTTAAATCTGATATGAAGAGTTTCATAATGCTAAAAACATTTTGTTTTAACCTGCGTGAAGACAAATATAAAAAAATCATCGACTACTTGCCTGCCGGAAGAGTCTTGATATTTTCCGTAAGATCGTGACTGCACAGTCTACCAGCATCGGCCTCTGCTCTGTCACATGCGCTTAAATAGATCACGTAGAACTTGTAGGCTTTGAGGCCACTAATGGTGCAGGTTCTTTCATCCGAATCGACCTCGCATGTTTGAGGATATGCTCCTTGTGTAGTGGCTAAAAAGTGGCTAATGCCAGTCATCTGAGTTGGGGCGGTCCACGTCAGTTGTATTTGACTATTACTTATATGAGTGACGCGGATGTCGCTTGGAGCTAGTGGAGTATTTAAGGAAATGGAATATCAGCAGTAAGCTCAAATATTCTTCAATTTTACCCAGCCGGTTGCCGGTTGGAGCACTATTGAGGTTAGCGTCGAGTAAAAACATACGTTGCGGCCGCGTCCTCGAGGTTGCTCTTGAAGGAGAAGTACAGAGAGTGCTGTTTTCGAGTGAAGGCTTGTCGCACAGCATCAGCGAAACATCGTATTCAGTGTATGCGACAAGGTCATGGATTGTGCAATGTGTTGCTTTACTAGGTCTTCCGGAATGTAGGCATGGTTGCGGGCCGCTTTTGTCAATTGTGTAAAATGGGTAGTTAAGGGTCGGCGTTACTGAAGAGGCGTTCCAAATAAACAGTATGCTTGAATCGGTTTTGAGGTATGGTTTGAAGCCTTCTGGACCTGTGGTAATGCACATAGATTGTCAACTGAATGTTTTTTCGTGGTTTTTCCACTTCGTTTATTATTCCGTCTTTTGCAGCACACCCACGCGGCTCGGAGACAAAAGACAAATAATAGCCATTCCCTTCCCAATACGACAGCTAAGCGAACAGTAAGAATGTTCCACGTTGGTAGGGGGCCAGTTAAACAAAAAATCGGTTCGGGAAACTGCATAAGAATAGGCACCCTACTTTGTTGCTTGGAGCTAGTCGTGATCTGATTAAGCAAGTTCCTGGAATTTGTATTTAATTTAACGTTGATGGATTTTAAAAGTAGAATATAATTTATAACGTATTGCCTTTGTAAATAACATTCGAATAGTTTAGATTCGCCTATCTTATCAATTCACGTCCATTTATTTCCTCCCAGAGGAGTATTGCAAAGGTCGCGGCGCCCCAAGATTCGCCCAAGAGGTGGAAGTGGCTGATGCCTCGCCGAACAGTAAAACAACACAGTCGCACACGTTTGAATAAACGATAATGCAGGACCTGGCAGACTCCAAATCGCCAGGCACATGTCGCCTGGCATGCATGTTTTGGTCACCCAACCTGGGAGTCGAGGTAAAGGATTCTAGCAAACAGAACTTATCGGGTGACATTTAAATTTCTTTGTCCCTTAGGTCTTCTGTAATACTCAAGCAACCTACCTTCAATAAATTGATGTTAAAATCGACAACTAGAACAAATTAATAATCTTCTTGCCTGCTGGAAGAGTCCTCGTGTTTTTGGTAACCTTCCGACTGCAGCGTTTGACTCGAATGCCTTTACGTTTGTTACACGACTTCAATGATACCTCGTAGTCCGTGTAGGCGGCCAGGCCGGCAATGGTGCAGTTTCTGCCATTCGCATCCACCTCGCATGTTGTAGGATTGTCTCCGTTTGTCGTTGCTAAGAAGAGTCTGATGCCGGTCATTTGTGTTGGAGGTTTCCATGTCAATACTACTTCATTATCGTTGATAGGAGTTACTTCGAGGTTTGTAGGGGCTAGTGATATAATCAAATTAACGACGGTGTTTTTTATCAATACGAGACAACATATTTATAAGATTGTACAACTTCGTTCATTTTAAAAATATGACTCAGACATTCGTTTTTGGAATGTATGGCCAGCGAATTTAATTGATTGTTAAATGATTTCGAGATGTCCACTTATGCGGTTACCAGTAATATTGCGGATGCACACTCGACATTTCAGTTGATTCCATCGCCTGACCGAATAACAAAACGGGTTTCAGCATCTTTAATAATAATAATGATAATAATAATAATAATTGTGTCTGCATACACCTTGAATTTACTATAAAGTGTCCGCACTCGAAATATATGGAGCGGTTCACGCGGACATACGCAAATTTAACAATTGTGTAACGTCGGTAGGACTTACCTTCAATAACAGCTTCACGACAATACCTCACACCGCATAACCTTTCCCTTAACCTTAACATCATCCCTAACGAATGGCCTTCGGAAATCAGATTCGAATCACTTGTTGCCAAGATAAACGACTATTTTCGGGAAAATTGCTCATGTCGCGGCGTTCACAGATTCACCGAAGAGATGTAGGTGGCTGATGTACCATTACACACGTAACCACCACAGTGACACCTCCTTGGAACTCAGACTCGTTAAATTACGGAAAGCACCAACCGGAATACTCAGATTGTCACGCCGCTTTTCACATTTAATTTGGTCAACTCGAAGTCCTTCCAAAGGTTAGCGGGGAATGTAAGCGCTACACCCGTGGACAACCTTTTAATTTCTTTGCTTCTACCGCAGGGGATCTCAAAGCCACTCTACCAAATTATAAAGGAACTTCTGTGAAATCACCATCATTATCACATCCAAATACGTACGGGCCGTACCAGTTCACCCCAAAGTGTTTGTAATCTCCCTGGCTTAAAATCTGATACGAAGAGTTTCATAATGCCAACAAACTTACCGAAATTCATGTTTAAACCGGCGTGTAGACAAATATAAAAGCACTATCGACTACTTGCCTGCCGGAAGAGTCCTAATATTTTTCGAAGGTCCTTGACTGCACAGTCTTCCCATATCGGCCTCTGCTCTGTCACATGCCTTTAACAAGACCATGTATTCCGTGAAGGCTGTGAGGCCACTAATGGTGCAGTTTATGGCATCCAAATCGACCTCGCATGTTTGAAGATTGACTCCGATTGTAGTGGCAAAGAAGCGTTGAATGCCATTCATCTGAGTTGGGGCTGTCCATGTCAGTTGTATTTGACTATCGCTAATAGGAGTGACGTGGATGTCGCTTGGAGCTAGTGGAGTATTTAAGGAAATGAAAGATCATCGGTAAGCTCACATATTCTTCAATTTTAGCCAGCCGGTTGCAACAAAAGACCGAGATGTTCGACCAAGAACCTTTTTAATATCTGTAATCGTGTTGGGATCTGTTATTCTGATTTAAAGTCGCACATTACTCGCTGATGTTAGAACTATTAATTTCACGTTAAATAAAATTGAGTGCATTTAATGAAACCCAAAGTTGTGCGAAAGTGTGTAAAGTCTTTAGCTAGAGAAGTACTATCAATCTCTTTCCAAAGCGGCCGATTCGATACTTGGGGATTGTAATATGATTGACATCCTTTTTAGAAGCTGCAAACTGCGCTGAGATATTGCTACGAGTTCATCGATTGTGCAGTCGGCTGCTTCTATGGGTTTTCCGGAATATGTGCATGGTCTCGGGCCGTTTTTGTCAATTGTGTAAAATGGGTTGTTTAGGGTAGGCGTCAGTGAAAAGGCCGTCCAACATGCTTGAATCGCTATCTGGCAATGACGTAAAGCCTTCTGGACATTAAAAAAACGAACATAGACCGTCAACTGAATATTTCAGATGTGTCTCTACTTCGTTCCGTCTTTTGATGCACACCCACACGGCTCAGACGCCAAAGACAAATAATTGCAATGCCCTGGCCAATGCACCAGCTCAGTGAACGTTAAGAACATTCAAACAATTCAAACGCTAAGAACATTTGATTGGTTTTTAAAACGACATGTGGGACAGAAACAGTATACCCCTTTAAACCCTACCTGATGGGAGGGTCTTCGTGATGGCCGTATTCGGAGGATCGTGGCATGTTCTGCCAGTAGAATTCGTCTTCGCATCACACACCCACAGCGACACCTCGTAGTCGGTCATTGGGGTGAGGCCGTTGATCGTACAACCTGTCCAATTCGAGGCGACCTCGCATGCTTTTGGGTCGGTTCCGTTTGTCGTTGCGAAGAAGTAATCGGCGCCGGTCGTCGTGTTAGTTGTCCATACCAATCTTATCTGGGTATCGCTGACAGGAGTCACTTGGAGCTCGGTAGCTGATATTGGTTTTATAATTAAGGAAAAATGAAGGAAGCTCTATTGATATCGTGGAACAGCTCTGATATTTTATAACCTTATTCGCAAATTATGGCATTTCGAAAATCGCATTTCAAACAGAAATTGAGCATTTCGAAGATTATAACCTGAGGTCACGAATTCAGTCCGTGCTGTCTAGACAAAGTTTATTAAGTCCCAAACTTCATCCAGGCAACTTTAGACTTCGCTTACTTGGAGCAAAATGCAGTCATATTGATAGATTTGTTTCTAACTGATCATTTTATCAAGATAAACAGAACCATTTTTAAAACCGCCGAATCAGAATTTTGAATAGTGATGATGGCACTATATAACACACACAATAACCATATATTTAAAATACTTATAAGAGATTCTTTCCCTATGTACAAATGGTTGCAACATACAACTAAATGATTAAAAGCCATTAATTTAAGGCTTTCGGCAAATGTGGTCATTTACCTTCGAGCCCAACGTCCAAGCTAAAACGAAGAAAATGGATACTTGACGAGTTCTAAAACGAGTTTTTTTTAATAATATCTTACTAGTCAGCACCCTTCACTAGCATGCTGAAACCATTCAATTCATCGCATAATCAAAGATGACTAGCATCATTGGGTCCGTGTAGAAGTACTGAATGATGACTGCAAAATTACTCTCTGAAATTGTCGGCATTGCTGCTTTGGTGGAAATAATTTTATAACGAACGAAGGTTCCTTTGTTTACCGAATTGTGGCTCAACGAGAAAATCGGTCCATTGGTGAATCAGGTGAATAAAACACCAGGAATTTGAGCCACGCACCATGATGGATAATTGATACTAGGTTGTATCCACGACTTAGAAAACACCCTCCTTATTTATCGCAAAAACCTCAGGCACATGATCGTGAAGACAAGGAATCGCAATCTACTTCTGTCCGGGTAATTATTTTTACAAAGTTGTAATAAATTCGCCTGCGAGTTATATTTAGGCGTCGCCAAATGGTCAGATATTTTCGATGAGTGATCAAGAGTATCGCGGGATTTTTTAAGCACCTGTTCCTCTTCCTGTGAAAGCTTGATTTATTATACGCCCTCCAATTCCTACGGATCATCGTCATTGGCGGAAATGTTACAAGTTTGCATCGCTGGACAAACTGAGTGTATTTTTCGTCGCATTATATTTCATAAACTGGAAGACTAAAACACGAACTGACGCGTCGGAGAAATTTTGGAATCGCCTTAAGAGGTAGGCGCAAGGGTTGTCGTAAATAGTGAAAAAAACCACAGTTACATTGACCTGGTGTCACGAATTCAGTCTGTTGTGTCTCGACATCTTCGTTGAGTTCAGATTTACCTCAATACTTCTTGCCAGCAACTGTAGACTTCGCTGTCTTGAAGCATTGTCAACTAATATTGATAGCTTTGTATATAACTGATAATTTCATCGATTTAATGATCGAGGACATTCATAATCGGCAAGCACATTATGAAAACAGGAATAACAAATATTCAATGATGATGATGATGATAGCACCAGATAATACATTAAATGACCATATCTTTAAAATAATTATACGAGACCTTTTCCTTGGTTTTTCATCATCCTACTTAATTTTCACAAACAATCAAACCCATCCCCTAATTATGTATGCAATTAGTGACATTCACCTTCGAGCCGGGCGTCAGTTCTAAAATGAAGAAAATCGGTATTTGACGAAATATAACACGTGTTAAACCTATCCATGATAGATAAACTCACAACGTCTACAAACACTCACCCCTATACAGTATATCAGACATCTCATTTCACCCGAATATGTAATGTCTCTTCCCGGCAAATTTAAATTAATCTACAGCTCCACAAATCGTACGAATCGTCGTCAATTACGTCGACACTATGTTAATTAGCATTTCAAAGACAGCTTCCCTCGAAATAGCTTAGCGATCTGTTTGCCTCTACATGTCTTATACCCTCTTCGGCAACAATGCATAACATCTCACGGAAGGTCGGGTGTCTGGCGTGGGTTCGTTCAACCATGACTTGGTGGTATGGTCTCGCTATCGTATGCTGAGACCTAGAGTACTTTATCTGTTATGGATGATGCGTCAACCGTGGCTGCTACCACCTTAGCTCAACAGGTCAGGGATTACCAACAAGAACTGGCTTGTCTCTCTTGAGCGGTTGTTTCAAGAGAGAAACGTAATATATTCAGACGCCAATATGTAGCTGTAAACGCGTTAATAAACTGAGTCGATATCTCTCATAAACGCCCGTTTCATATCAGAAAAAGAAACTGCTGGGATCGCCAATCTTACAATGAATGGCCCAGATTTATCCCTCTAATCTCCTATTCTTCTTGTCGTTTAAATCTCTTTGAAAAATTCCCGGCATTTGAGCTCATTTTCTTCTCAGTAATCCAAACATTTACACGAGACGATTTTTTATTTTAAGACTTTAACGAGAAGAACGTACGAGTCAGTTGTCTGCAACGCATCAACGATGAACCCTGAAAAGTAGAATAAATATAAATTATTACAACAATAGAAACAATTGGCTTTAAAAATGGTAAGAATATGCAAAATTCAAGATTATAAACAATTGTAAAGAGGATTTGTTTAAAAATATTTCCAACGAAAATATTTCTCACAATGTATATATGTCTTATATTGCATGTATGTAAATTGTATACAGTGAAACGTGCCTTTTGGAATTGCAAGTATCCATAGAATAACGGATATACGGAATCCAGTATGTTGCATATCGTATAGTGCTTTTAAATATGCGCGTCACCTTGAATGTTATTAAACAAAAGTTATAAAATTAAGGTTAACTGTTAATTAAACAGAAAACATTTCACATAAAAAGCTGGTTATATTTTGCATAGATTTTATTTTTTTATATAAGAGCTTTATTCAAATGGACATAATTTATTAAATGTTAATCTGTGTTTTAAAAATAAATAAAAAGGAATTAATACAAAGAATTGCTGCCATACATGCGAATTGGTGACGATCCAATAAAATATGTGTACAACAATTTTGTTTACTATATAAACCACCTCTAATTTGCAGAAATCGTGCACACCAGCTATTGGTATATTGCCAGGGGTTTCCCATTATAAGCTATTCCGAATCCACCACGGATATCAGAATACGGGTTAAATCGCGCAGTCCTCTAATGCCATATCATCTTCTCGCAACCATTGCTATTGCCTCATCTAGAAGCCTTGTCGGTGAACTAATACGCTGGTTATATCCATTATTTATTGGACTTTAACCTGTCCCCTGTCATTTGAGTTACTTTGGACACCTTAATTGCCGAAGCCAAAAGGTCGCGTACGAAATGGGTCGCGAGAGTTGCCGCTTGCGAACTTCTTTTTCTCTTTCGATCCATCTATCAGTGTTCTTTGACCTCTCTGGCACCAAGCGAGAACTTTAAATGGCTCATCGTTCATCATTTGAGCATACCATTTAGCGTTAAACAATATCGAAGTGGCAATGATTAGCGACAACTACCAACGCTTTTTGAAAAACCGCTATCCTCGTGTCAATTGCGCTAAGGTACCATAAGTCTTGATTTACTAGCTCAGAAAGCAATTTCGCCATATTGCTGACGGTGGCCGCGTTCTCGTATTAGAAGTCGGCAACAAATTAATAGATGCGATGGCTTCGTTCCAACAAACGTGGGATCCGGCAACTCGATTTCCTTTCCCCGTTACACCTGGTGTTCGGTCATGCTTGTTGAGCAGATAAAGAGGTTGCGGACGCTTTTCAACGTATCTACTAAGCGGAGATGTTTGACTTCAACTAGCACAAGGGTTTATTTATTGGGCCCAAAAAACAGCTTTTATTATAATTCCTAGTCCCTAATCCCAGCACTTGACTGCTCGTTCACCAGATCTTGCGGCGACGCGTTTTCAAAGAAATTTACGTTCTCTCGCATCTTTGTTTCTCGTGCAAGTCTATTTGGGGACGCTTTTAAGACTAAGATGTCAATGAATTAAAGTAAAACGCAACACCAAGGAGCCGAGCGGGACTTTTGATGCTTTACGTTCATGTGGTGTTAGACGGTCCGTTGCTGCCATCTTGGGTTGACGTCAGTAGGCATAAGAGTAAACATGTTGATTGAACATCACTATTTAAAAATAATAAAAAAATGATTCGACAACATTTAGTGCCCTTCGGAAATAGGTAACTTTACAAATGCACACAAACTTAAACCTAATGTAATGCATCAAGCCCTGGACGGTCGCGAACGCGTAAAAGATACTGCAAACGTTTCCATCGGCGACGTGCAGTTCGCTGACGACAAGCTGGCCAGCCCATCGCTTCTTCTTGTTCTGAAGCACCCACCTCACCTCTTCCCTTTATTTATTTGCCTCGGTCGTCGTGTAGTGCCTTTAACAACCATGGGCCGTTAAAAGATGCGTGTCCTTCTGGGTATATACGGTTTTCTAGTGACACCCAAATTCTGGACATGCAACTCATCTCAAGGTCGTTATTGGTAAGTACCCCCTTTAAAGCGAAGACGTTACTCATTTTAAATACAAGTCATTTCCCGTTTTTTATAACACGCCTGGCCTAAACCAAACACTAAGCTTTCTAATTCGATTGGCTCACTAAATCCAACTCACATGCATACTCAAGTAAATCCGCTCTAATAGATTTTTTCATTGGAATACTCTCCCGTCTTCTTGTTTCCTTGTTTCCTAGCAAGTCTTCCGTTTGTTGGGATTATTTTAACAAAATTTGAGGCCTCTGTTGCGACCTATCAGCGTAGAATCGTTCAACTATTGGCTATCACAATCACTTGCGAAATGGGGCCCAATGAACGCTTCAAGAATGCAATTTTACCATACAAGCCTGTCCCAATCATCGTTATGTAGACGTCGACGGGTAGTTTATTCAACGGAAGGCATATCCTGGTCAAGTCTCTGGAAACCGTCTTCATCACCACCGCATTTTTCGAGATCGTCAGTAACAGGACAAAAACGCTTACCAGACCCCATCGTTCGCTACGTCACCGCATCCTCCTCCCCTTTTACGATGGAAACCTTCAACACACAGGCACGGAAATATCATATTTGTGGATTGATAGTCAACATCCACTTTTAAACGGTTAGAGGGATAGAGTGGTTTTGCGTTTCTATAAGGTACTTCTTTGTTTTTTCTCCCTTAGTGTTTGGTATTTATATGGATGCGCAATGCCACCTTTCAGATGTTAAGTCATGAACGGTCTACTGATGGCGTCCACGAAGTTAGCGACGGGCTTGCTTGAAGCAGTGTGTGCCGGGGACTGGACCGGGGCTTGAATGCTCTCGGTAAAGGTGTCGATTGCCTTTGGGGTGGCGAGCATCATCTATTTAGTCATCGGCAGCGTCACGCAATTGGTCCTTAACTGCATCAAAATGATCTTCCGAACAGGCGGTCCTTTTGTTCGATTTTGACCAGCTCAGATTGATGCAATTCGCGACACCACCCGCTTTGGATGTAACACCGAGCATTCTATCCTGACGAAAGCATACGAAATTCTCGGGCATAAATATGTGATCCAGATTGATGTCCCGAAGAAAGGTTTCTTGTAGACAGACTACGCCAACAGGTTTAAACAGAGCAGTTGTTAGCAGAGAGTGAAAATCGTCAACTTTGTTGAGAATCGAACGCACATTTAAGGAAGCCAGAGCTGGAAGTGATGAATTTGTAGGATAGCGACTGCGAACAGCATTGACCAAACCAGCTCGGCTTGGTGTGAATGAGTAGTGGTGGGGGGAGGGCAGTAGTTGTAGGCACAAAACCGTTGTTCCCAAGCGGTCGGTCGATCGAGAAACATTTTGATTAATCGCTGTCTTTTTACAAAATAACCTGTGAGACCGCGATTTGAGCTTAAGAAAGGTTTCAGATAGACTTGCGTTAACAATAAAGTATTTGCGGTATTCGGTAAGCTGTTTTCGCGAGCATTTTCGTTTGATCAATGTATAAAACCCCTTGTTTTACTTTGATCAACTTCCGGTAGCAGCAGCGGCGTCGTCAACACGGCAGAAATCGATTGTTGCCAAACAATCTCACTTCGGCGAAGTATGGGCCGGAAGACAAATTGCTGGGTTGTCTCCGAGAATTCGTTTGTGTCGACCACCACAAGTGCGATCAGCAAGATGTCCACAGCAGAGGCAGGGTGCTCAGCCGCCAGCACAACAACCATTAACAACAACAATAATAAAAGCGCAGCAGTGGAGGAGCGTCGGCTACGCCAAGTCTGACCGCGCCCGCCGGCTGGAGAAACAGTAGGTTTAGGAAAACGTGGTAACTTTCACTTTTAACACCGCCATCACCAAATGTAATGTCCTCGTAACTTCGAAGAACTGGAGATAGGACGTAACGGAGCTGAAGTTCCATGATGCGAAGAGACCAGACGGTTGCAGTGGACAGATTAGGCAACAACTGCAACAAACGGAGCCACGTCCAGCGTTAATTCCCGACGAGGACAGAACCCAGACCGCGTAAGTGACCTCGTTTACTCCGTAGGTCTCAGACCAGCCGACACCATTACGATCAGAGTACAGAGCCTTCGAGGGTTTACCGGACTATCGCAGAAGAGATGCCACAATCAGCTTCGCCCACGAGGGAGGGAGGGCGGAACACGTGGGAAACATTAGGACGCACCGGTTTCCGCCCACCATTCCCTCAATTTGTAATCCTTCCTTGCTACGATAACCGTATCCTTCCTCGATGTACTCGCATATAAATATTTCAACCTAGCTGACTCTTTCTTCCGCCTGTTGCCGCCTAAACAGGACCATATTTTAAAAGACTCTCCTTTCCCCGCAGTGTTCCCTTATACTTAAAATCCCTCCCTATCCTGTAATGTCCTCATATTCTTACATAAGGATTCTTTTTCTTCCAGTGCAGAGAACAAGTGTAACACCCCTTGTTTTACTGTGATACTTTACCTTTCAGGACCGGCGCGCGTTTTCCCATTAACTTCCGCCCGTAACCCACGCCTGGCGCCAACACATAGTGTTCGTGTTGCAGATCTTCAACCAGAAGCCGAATCTGCACTTCACCCAACTATTCCCGCACCACGTGAACCCAGTTACAACGCTGATTCCCATATTGACGACTAATTATCCCCACTTGTCATATCCTTTGATAATCCGTTGGTTTAGATACTATATATTCAGCCCATCAACCTCTTCTTCTTCTTACCTTTGCTTGCCACATGTCGAAACAGGGAAAGGCTCCCTTCTATCTAGCACAGGCTCTACAGACGAGAAGGGCCCTTCATTGGTGTCAGAAGTACCGAACTTTACGTCTGAAGCATTGCAAACCCCACCAAGAATGAACTTGCCCCTACCCGCTCCTTACAGCGAAAACGAGTCCATTGAAAAATGGTTAAACTTCGCCCAGTTGTCCCTGTTTGACGTCCCGAAGCCCAACAGGAGTAGGTTACTTCTACATCTCCTTGGCCCGGAGGCGTATGACACGGCACACTCTGGGGGCTGCAGTCATACAGATGATATCGACGATCTCTGTGAAAAACTGACGAAGATCTTCAAGGATACAAGCAATCTGCAGTTTACCCCTGTTGTTTTTTACAAAAAAACCAAGATGCCGGCCAAACCCCAAAACCCCTGACGAAGCCCTCGAAAGGGTGACACGAATCCTCGAGATACAAAGGCAAAACCCTATCGCCACCACCACAACTTATTCCGATCCAAGACAGTTCTCGTCACCCCATTGCCATTTCTGCCGCAAATTCGGGAAGGACACAATCGACCGGGTAAGCACTCCGTTTTCCCTACCGTTACCCCTGTGTTACGCCCAGAAAACGGTTTAATGCATAAGCCAGCAACGTTAGCAGCTGCGGTACCGTGCTCAGTAAGAGGCTTCAATACCTCAGCACTTATAGATTCCGGAGGCACCTGCTCACTTATCAACCCTACCCTTTTCCCTGCAACCATTTGCGCGACATTCCCATTTTCGGACCACAAACCCCTCGTGCAAACAGCTGATTCACAGCCGATGTCAATTAACGGGACATACGAATTCACGGCCGTCATGGGCGGTCACCATCTTAACACCCGGTGTTTTAGCTGCCCCAAATTAGGTTGTAGCCTGGTACTCGGAATGGATTTTATCCTCGAACACGGAGTTGTCGTAGATTGCCACAACAGGGCTATTTATCTATCAGTGGAAACACAAAAATTGTCAACGAAACCAGAGGTACCCCAGGACGAAACTATTTGCAGACAGGTTTACGCCGTAATAGCTTTCCCCGAGACCAACGTTGACACAATCGTCTCGAAGTCTGCCGAGGATACCACGCTCAAACACCTGCACCAAGGCTACAACAAACTTTTCGCCTGGGACGATTCGCAGTTAGGACGGACGTCAATTATCAGCCACAAGATAGAGACAGGCGATGCTAGGCCTATCTGGCAACCACCCCGACGGATACCCCCTCCACTACACGACGAACTCTACAAAACGATCGACGTTGTGCTAAAAGAAAAGGTCATACGACCGTCAAAATCCCCTTGCGCTTCCCCTGTCACCATCGTCCCGAAGAAAGATGGCAAGATCCGCCTCTGTATCGACCATCGCCACCTCAACGCCGTTACAAAAAAAGACGCATTTCCAATGCCCCGGATTGAAGACACACTGGACGCGTTAGGGCATGCACGATGGTTCTGCACTATCGACCTTAAATCAGGTTATTGGCAAGTCGAAGTCGCCCCGAAGGATCGTGAGAACACGGTTTCAACCTTCCAAGTGGGTTATATGAGTTCGATACCATGCCTTTCGGTTTGTGCAATGCTGCCGCTACCTTCCAACGCCTGATGCAAACCGTGCTACACGGTCTATACCCCAAGCAGTGTTTGATCTACCTAGATGACGTCATTGTCTTTGGTCAAACGGTGATGGACCACAACCGCAATCTCGACGCCATTCTTACGCGGTTCCAAGAAGCAGGACTTACGCTAAACCCCCAAAAGTGCTGTTTTCTCCAGAAATCGGTTAAATTTCTCGGCCATATTATCTCAGAAAATTGCTTAGAAATAACAAATGATCGCGTCGAAGACGTCAAGAACTGGCCACGTCCCCAGAAACAGACGGACGTGAGAAGCTTCCTTGGCCTAACCAACTACTATAGGAAGTTCATAAAAGGGTACGCGAAGATCGCAACCCCTCTGCACAAACTCACCGAAAAAGAGGCCAAGAAGGTATTCCCCTGGTCCCCCGAACATGACGATGCCTTCGCCAAACTTAAGATGGCCCTTTGCGAAGCTCCCATCTTGCCCGACTTTGACGCTGACGCCCCACCATTTATCCTAGACACTGATGCAAGCGACACCGCCATCGGAGCGGTACTATCCCAGGCTGACACAAACGGGTCCGAACGGGACTACTTTACTAAAGCAGCCGAAGCACTCCCGAACCAAGAAGCGGAGACGGTCGCCTTCACATTCTTGAACCGTTGGGTCGCCCAACACGGAGTCCCCGACAGTATCCACAGCGACCAAGGATCGAACTTCGAGAGCGCCGTTTTCAGTCACTTCTGCACCTTGCTAGGCGTTCACAAGACTCGCACCACACCCGGACACCCCCAAGGCAACGGCCAAGTGGAGAGGACCAATAGGACACTCCTCGACTTCCTCAGGAGTTTCGTCCGGAACATACCACCCACACGATTGGGACATGTCACCTAGGTCGCAGCCTTCTAGCATACAGGTCCACCATTCATTCATCCACCGGATTCTCCCCCTTTAAAATGGTTACAGGTCGCGACATGAGAATCCCAGCGTTAAATCCAAAGGTGGTGGTGTCGCGAGTTGCATCAATCTCAGCTGGTCAAAATCGAACAAAAAGGTTTTCTGCTATGCAGCCAGTGCTATTGAATGTGTTGGGGTTATGTGCCATCCAAGGTCTCTTCAAAACTGCAAGTCTGTGACAGTCTTTAACTTGTATATCCCCCATCTTCTACCAGAACAGACATATCTAAGTTCTATGATTCGCTTATACCTTTTATTTCTTCAATTATGGATGATTCTTTCATTTTACTGTGTGGTGATTTTAATTCTGCGCCTATTAGCCCTCTTCTTACACTTGGTCTTAACACCATAGTCAATTTTCCTACACGTGAAGGGAATCTTCTTGACCACATATTTGTGTCCGATTCTTCTCTGTATGCATGTCGTAAACGTGCACCTTTAGCCCAGTCGGACCACTGCATCGTTGTTGGTCTACCGAAAATATATGGCAAGGATAAAAAAACCATCAACGTTGTCCCAAACCCAAAAAACTTCGTATCCGCTCTCACTGCCTCCAGAACCAGTGCAATTTAAGAGATGCCGTTGCCACAACCGACTTCAAAGTTTTCGAGCATTCCGACTTCGATAAAGAGATAGACAATATCAATAGTTATCTCCGCTTTTTGTACGATACGCATTGTCCACTCACGGAACTATCCCTAACCCCCCGTGTCATATCTTCTCCATTTCTGAAACGACTGAGGCGAAAATAGGAACGACTTTGTCGACTCCATAATTTTGCTTCGAGCTCAGAATCGAAATTCCTCGGCGTTATTTTTAACAGTCGGTTATCATGTGGCTGCCGTCTTTGGTAAATGCCGTCGACTCTGCTTTCTAGTTCGTCGGTTCAGGAGACTTGGTTTCAGCTCTAGCCCCATAAAAACCTTTGTCCATGCCTGTATAATTCCCTTTATTGTATATTGTTCTCCGATAATAATTCCCGGCCTTAAATGTTCTGACTTTTCAACCCTTCATAGGACTTTTTAAAATAATCTCGTTTTCTAGTGGTCTGCCTATTCTCTCTATTAAATAAACAATTGTTCAACGCCACTTCAATAATTGTTCACTGGTCGCTGCTCGTATTTTAAGTGACCCCTCCCATCCCCTCTATTCCAGTTTATCTGAATGTAAATCTCTTCGACCAATGCGTAGACTATACCGTTCAATACCAAGAAGAACGATGGCATATCGAAATTCGGTCATTCATTATTTGTCCCGATATTTAGTTTCACCAGAGCAGGTGAAACAGGAAATAAAAGGCAATTTTCACATATAATGCTTGTTATACTGCCTATTTTTTACTGGTGTAAGTTTTGTCCCAGTACCTTGCAATAACCGTGGTCAATTTCTAACCGCAAACCTTTTTCAAACCCCTCCAACATCATGTAAACACAAACAAGTGAGATTTTAACAAAAAAAGATTTATATTGAATTCAAGGACACACGGGGCGAAACGAAGACGCAAAGCGACAGAGTTGTGAGAACGTCTGTCATCTGGCTGTGGAGGAGAACGGGTTGGAAAACAAAGTAAAGCGAACAATCTGGTTTACACAAGCACAAAAAAGCACGCACATGCACATCTGAGACATCGGGCAACCGCTGAGAGGGTATTGGGAAGCTTGTACATCACAGGTAACTAGTCCTAAAAGCTTGGCCTTTTAATGACCAAGATATTGCAATTGTCCGCCGCGATTAGGACCAGTCTGTTTGAGATATCGATTCTTACACGAGCACGGATTTGTAGACCCGACCACAAACTCAAAATGCTACACCTTAGAGATAATCGTTGTCGGTGGGCCCGCTGGTATAGAGGCAGTAGCTAGAATTGTCATCAGCCACCTTTATGTGCTTCAGAGAGTGGGTGAGGTCGCCGGTTAGCGCTCAAGGTATCCCCACAGTCCTTGACTGTTCTCAGCACCTCCCGATTTGTTCGAGCGGTGACTACAGCATTCAGACAGTGGAATGCGTTCCGCAAAGCAGTAGGGATACAATACAAACCGTTGAATCTCCCCTGCCAAGAATGCCTTAAAGGGACGATGACAGACAAATGTAAAACAAGAGGGAAAAGTCCGCGAGGCCCAGGAGGGTAGTCTGCTGTCAGGCCTATCGGAAGACGGTAAATTGTTTGTCTTAGCCAATGGGGTGCCAGTTTAATGGATATCATGCGTGGGACATAAATAAACACATCATTTAAGGTTACTACATGGCTCCCCCCATAGACTCATCGCCTACAGGGAAGCGACACAATAAAGAATGCCTTAAAGGGACGATGACAGACAATTGTAAAACAAGAGGGAAAATTCCGCGAGGCCCAGGAGGGTAGTCTGCTGTCAGGCCTATCGGAAGACGGTAAATTGTTTGTCTTAGCCAATGGGGTGCCAGTTTAATGGATATCATGCGTGGGACATAAATAAACACATCATTTAAGGTTACTACATGGCTCCCCCCATAGACTCATCGTCTACAGGGAAGCGACACCATAAAGGGACGATTATAAATAAATGCAGCAAAGTCTGCGAGGATCAGGAGGAGAGACTGCTGTCAGGTCTCTCGGAAGACGGTTAATCGTTTGGATATTATATTGCGTAATTGACGAAGGAAATAGTGACGTACAGGAAACGTGCGTGTCGTCCGATGCGAGTCCTTTACATAGAAGCAGGGTTGGCGTTCAGATGGAAAACAATCGGGCGAGGATGGCACATTATTGTAAAAAAAGGACTTCTATCCTTGTCTGAGATGATTTATGAAGGCGGATTCCTCATGGAAGATGAAGAAAATCATATAGCCTGGTTTTCGCGTCTTCCGATGCGAGTCGTATGCGTCGTAGCATGGCTGAAGGTAGGGTTGACAGGAGGCCATCGAATAAAGTAAGTAGCGTACATTCAAGTTCACAGTGAAATATTTTCCTGTTTCTGTCGCAGATGAGTGCTGAAAATATATTTGGGTGAAAAGCGACGTCTTTATGGCGGCCTGGGATTTTTCACAATACGAGATAATATTAATAATAACAATTGTCGTAGCTTAAAACGGGTCAAAAAGTGGTAAAATATATAAATATGTTAGAAAATGACATTAATCATCGTCGACGAAGAGTCTAAGGAGGCAGCCAGGTATTAATTGTATGAAACTTAGATTATTGACGACCCACGAAGGCGTCGCGTCTTGTCGGCGTTTTCCGCCCAGGTCGGGCCCTTACTGTTGTTTGAATACAGCCAACTGCCCCAGTACCTTGCAATAACCGTGGTCAATTTCTAACCGCAAACCTTTTTCAAACCCCTCCAACATCATGTAAACACAAACAAGTGAGATTTTAACAAAAAAAGATTTATATTGAATTCAAGGACACACGGGGCGAAACGAAGACGCAAAGCGACAAAGTTGTGAGAACGTCTGTCATCTGGCTGTGGAGGAGAACGGGTTGGAAAACAAAGTAAAGCGAACCATCTGGTTTACACAAGCACACAAAAAGCACGCACATGCACATCTGAGACATCAGGCAACCGCTGACAGAGTAAGAGGTTTAGGACATCATTAAATAGTGAAGCTAGTCTCTGTGAGCGGATATCTGCCAACGTCCCAAACAACAACAGAAACACCCATTCCGTCGGGTACAGGACACTGCTCGAGGGCAACACCATATCACGTTCGCGTATTTTATTTAAACTTAAAGATGGCCTTACCCAGACCACCACCAGTGCCTTGACTGGCAAACTGAATCAACTGCGAATCATCCAAAGGTCGCGCTTGCTGCTAGACTCATCTAATACAGAGGTAAATCGGCTCAATCAGATTTTTGTGGATGAGCTGTTTAGAACGTGACGAATCCCAGGAACCGACGTATGTCTCTGCAAGGAAACTATCTGATTACATTATAACTAACGTTTTTAGTAAGCTTTAACATAAATTCCAATAGCTTCTAGAGTTCTTGTCTGGATTAATATTCTTGTTTTAATGGAACCACAGCCATGTTGAAACTCGGATTTTTTGTATCCTCGTGCCTTGTACGGGTTGCCCTCCATTCTGCTCTCTTTTTTTCCTCGAGATTATGGCCAAACCCGTGGTTCGCAGTTTGAATACGATCTAGCCCCGAAGGGCCGTATCATCACGAATGTCGACCGTCAATAAGGACGATGGCTAAACCCGGTCAGTGGCGGCTCAACTCCGCAAAGTGGTTTCTGGAATGGTGATCCTTCTGTCGGCGCATCAGAACAAGATGGTGAATAAGGAAGAATCGCCGATTACCCTCATTATACTGATTAATTAACGTTTGTTTAAAACGATAAATTGACACCTTCCGATTCGAACCTACGAAGTGGTCGTCTTGCTTTCTTATATTCGGTAGGCCCGTTAGATGGTGCAAGATGGAGCCTGTGGAGCCAATGGGAAAACGTCCTAGACTTGGGCCTCCCCCTAGAACTATCGGTTGACGCGCTGGTCGGGACGACGGAGGCAAGTTCAATCGACGATTTCGCGGTGTGCTTCACCCTACGCCAAGAGTTCGATGAACCGCCGGTCCAATTCTTCCTCCGGGTTCACGAACACGCGCGGAAGATCATGCCAAAAGGGTTCTACCGAGACTATACGACGGCGAGCGCCGTCATCCAAGGAATCTGGCCTGGCATCCGTGCTCGCCTTCCCCGGGAACCACCCTCTGACCTCACGGCACTCAAGCGGCTGTGCCACCGAATATTCAAGGATTTCCCCGATGTGGCCAGAGGAAACGACGCAAACGTGCCGCAATTACCTTCCAGAAACTCTCCGCTCTTCGACAAGAACAACCCAGATGGGACGCAAGCGGGCCGAAGATCCCTTCCCGAAAACACCCGTTCTCCCGACTAGAACAACTCAGACGGGATCAAGCTGCGCCGGTGGACAGACGGTGCTTCCACTGCAACCGAAGAGGTCACATCCAGTGAGACTGCCCGACGAGACCGGATCCCAGGTCGCGTAAGTCACCCCGTCTACCTATACCCGTTTACTCCGTAGGTCCTAGACCAAGGGACCCCATAATAACAAGAGTAAGGGTAGGGAATAGAGAAGTAGACGGGCTCGTGGACTCGGGCTCAAGCCTGTCCCTATGCTCCATTCCGATCGCTGCCTTAGCCAGTGGCCGACGCGCGAGTCGAATTTCCCTCCAGGGTAGTGACCCCGGGCCTTAACGCTGATCTAATTTTTGGGTTGGACTATCTCGAGAGGGAAGCCTCCCTCCGCAATAGATAAATGTACACCTTCCGATTCGAACATACGAAGTGGTCGTTGTGCTTACCTATATGCGGTTGGGCCGTTAGGATAAGAACATATCTATTATTGACCCCTTCAATTGGCGAGCATTTTAATTTTGTTTTCGTCACTTACCACGTTTTTTTCGGTAAACAAAAACAAATGGAATCCAACGAACAAATCGCCGCGGTGTCGGTCAAAATTCCCCCAGTCTGTCCAGCTGATATGAAAGCATGGTTCACTGTCATCGAAGCACAATTCTCTTGTCTTGGCATCACCAAGGAGCTGACAAAATTCTATCATTTGGAAGGCGCTTTGACGCCTGAGTTGGTCAGCCGCTTCTCCCACGCCACCACAACTACTGGCGAAACTCCGTATACAACGCTTAAAGAAGCAATGCTTAGTCAGATGCGAAATTCCGATTTGGAAAATGTGAACAATTTTGAAATAGGGATCGAAAACCTTCCGCTTTACTGCATCACCTTCAAGGCATTTGCTGTGACATGGGCTTGAATGATCGCTCTATCAAGGCTTTCTTCATTAAAAAGCTTCCGCCAGCAATCCCGGATGGTTGTCGCACTTGCCGAAGATGTCCCCCTAACGCAGCTTGCCAAAATGGCCAACAGGGTAGCTGAAGCCGACGCGCAAGATATATCGCCGCCTTCGCAAGACAACCAAGCCAAGAGAGGAAGGAGATCACAAACCCAGCTTGGCACGAAGAAATGCAACGCCTGGTCCACCAAATGGAAACCAAGCTACGCGCCGAATTTTAAGGACGTAACCGCCAACGGAGCCCCAATTCTAATTCCCGAAATTCGTCACCTTTCCGCAGAAGTAATCACCCTCCCCTTAAAGACGCGGCTGACGGTTTATGTTGGTATCACACGAACTTCGGGCCTAACGCACGACAGTCGTAATAGCGGCCGACTCATCTGGCGCTCCCTCGAAAAGCCGCGTACTCTTCATTCGGGTCCCCAGCAATAATCTTTGTTTCATGCTGGATTCAGGCGCTGAAGTCAGCGCTATACCCGTTTCTAACTCCGACCGACAAACGTCATTCTCAACGCATTCTTTACAAGCAGTAAACCGTTCTCGAATTCCAACGTATGGAAGCCGCCGCCTTTCCCTGAACCTAGGTTTCAAGCACCCGCTGTCCTGGACATTTATAGTGGCGGATATTCCATCCCCGATAATCGGCGCTGATTTTCTCCACGCATTTAATTTGTATCCCGATATCCGAGGACGATGCCTGGTGGACGCCGGCACGAATGCACGTGTTACTTGTAGCACAGGTTGCCTCATACTGTCTCACCTCAAGCATTCAACAGACAAACCGATGTGCCCCTATCGCTCCCTCCTTTTACGATACCCCGACTTGGTGAAACCTCCAAAGCACGACGCTCCCGTTAAACATGATGTCGAACATTTCATACGCACCCGAGGTCCCCCACAATCTTGCCGTTACCGCAGACTAGCCCCCGAGAGAAGACGAATCGCCGAAAAGGAATTCGATAAAATGCTGGCTCTAGGCATTATTAGACCCTCATCCCTATATACCACACCATCGAACTGGCTTCTGAGTAAGCTTTTACATACTTTCCAATAGCGTTGTAGTTCTCGTCTCGATTAAGAGTATTTGTTTTAATAGAACCGTGCTGAAGCGCGGAACCGAAATATCCTTTATGGAACGAACGCTGCATGTATAGTTTCTACACCTGGTCGACCCTTTAATCCCCGACAACGCTTCTGATCCCAACCAGACATTATATTGCTATTCTATTCGTCTATCGATAATAAATCCTCCATCACATCCTCTCCTGTTCACTCGATTCTGCTTCAGTTTCAAGGTGCATACTCACCCCTATTTTCTCCAGGTCTTCGATCCTACGAGGACACTACATTTAGTGATAGCGGTGTTAAGCGTGAAAGATACCGCGTTTTCGTACCTTCACACCCTCTCGCTCTTATACTGACTTCATCAATATACACCCAGCTGAGCATCACCCCGATCAAGATGCTTCCCAGACCCCACCCTTCGAAGGAAGAACAATCACCACAACAACATTTTCCCCGCCCAATATTTACTCGACAGGCTACACTCGCCAACCTTATACAATTCCCCCCAGCCCCGTAAAACCCACACACCCAGTTCCTGCAACACCAGACTATCAGGCAGCTTTCCCCCCACAACACCTTCAACCGCCAATCCTTCAAATGACCGACAATTTCGGCCAATGGATCCCAAACGCCCGTATTTACCTTGAACTAGTTCCAGAACCCTATCGCAAGCTAGCCCTTCGCGCGCTCCTTGCCCCTGACGTGGCCTACCAAGTAGACGGCCTCGCCCTCGCTCCCATCGCCCCAAACTGTCAGTATTTGGAAGCCCTAGAGCAGCTGTTCCAGTCTAGTTCGGGCACTACTGACGCCTGTTTCAAACTCCTCAATCGCACTCAGCGAGACGGGGAGAGCCTGCGCGACTTTTATATCGCTCTTAAACACCTCTCGTTCCAGGCCTACCCGCCTCTGGGCAACGAAGAGTTCACGTTTAACGTGTTGCTACGTGGAATCCGCGACCCCAACCTCGCACACATTTTCACGAGGAACCCTCCGCCTAACGCTAAGGAGGCAATCGCCTTCGCGTCAGCGGCCCAGCTACAATTTCCCCTTGCTTTCGCAAACCCAATTGTCAATGCACCGCAACTGCGAGACCCACCCCCGGCGATCCCCACTCCACCACAACCGACGTTCACGTTTCCAAAACTTGAAGCCCCTCCACCGAGGTACACACGCCCCTCTCCCAGAAACCCAGACTGCCACTATTGCTCCCAATTCGGCAGAAACACCAGAGCCTTTGGCCACAACAAAGGTAACTCGAACGAACATTTATCCGTTCTAACCCAATTCTCAACGAGTTTTAAACCGCTCACTATTACAGGCAGAATGCTGGGTAAGAAGTCTAGCTTCCTAGTAGATATTGGTGCGTACGGGGATATCAGGTAACGGTTCTTGTTCTTACGTCTGTTTTAACTCATCAATTTCATGGATTTACCCTTGATCAAACGAAAATACTCGCGAAAACAGCTCACTGAATACCGCAAACACTTGATTGTCGACGCAAGTCTATCTGAGAACCTTCTAAAGTGCAAATCGCTGTCTAACAGGTTATTTTATAAAACTGCATGGATTAATCAATATGTTCCTCGCATTTATAATGCGGCTTTAATCGACCGACCGCATGTGAACAGCGGTTTTGTGCCTACAACTAATACACTCCCGCCACCACCAATCACTCACACCAAGCCGAAGCATCGAGCTGGTTGGCTCAGTGCAGTTCGCAGTCGCTATCCCGCAAATACATCACTTCCAGCTCTTGCGTCTTTCAATTCTCAACTAAGTTGACGATTTTCACTCTCTGCTAACAACGGCTCCGTTTAAACCTGTCGGCGTTGTCTGTCTTCAAAAAACCTTTCTTCGGGATATCAATCTGGATCACATATTTATGCCAGAAAATTTCGAATGCTTTCGTCAAGATAGAGTGGTCGGCGTTAAATCCAAGGGTGGTGGTGTCGCGAGTTGCATCAATCTCAGCTGGTCAAAATCGAACAAAAAGGTTTTCTGCTATGCAGCCAGTGCTATTGAATGTGTTGGGGTTATGTGCCATCCAAGGTCTCTTCAAAACTGCAAGTCTGTGACAGTCTTTAACTTGTATATCCCCCATCTTCTACCAGAACAGACATATCTAAGTTCTCTGATTCGCTTATACCTTTTATTTCTTCAATTATGGATGATTCTTTCATTTTACTGTGTGGTGATTTTAATTCTGCGCCTATTAGCCCTCTTCTTACACTTGGTCTTAACACCATAGTCAATTTTCCTACACGTGAAGGGAATCTTCTTGACCACAGATTTGTGTCCGATTCTTCTCTGTATGCACGTCGTAAACGTGCACCTTAAGCCCAGTCGGACCACTGCATCGTTGTTGGTCTACCGAAAATATATGGCAAGGATAAAAACAACCATCAACGTTGTCCCAAACCCAAAAAACTTCGTATCCGCTCTTACTGCCCCCAGAACCAGTGCAATTTAAGAGATGCCGTTACCACAACCGACTTCAAAGTTTTCGAGGATTCCGACTTCGACAAAGAGATAGACAATATCAATAGTTATCTCCGCTTTTTGTACGATACGCATTGTCCACTCACCCCCGTATCATATCTTCTCCATTTCTGAAACGACTGAGGCGAAAAAAGGAACGACTCTGTCGCCAGGGGAGGTACCGAGAAATTAAACCAATTTCGATCAAGATCACTGCTGAGGTAAATCGCCTTTACAAGATTTTTGTAGATGAGCTGTTCACAACATCGAAAACCGGTGACCTCTGGAAAAATCTAAACACATTTCCAGGAACCCGCCGCCCATATCTACCAAGTGGTGCCCTAGACCTTGATGCTCTGAACGATGGCTTTATCTTCAAATCCGCTGGCCATTCCGTGGTACATCTCGTTAGCTCTCTTAATCCCAGCGTTATAACATCCTATTCGCAATCGTTTCCTTTAACTGCGCTTTGGTGAAGCCTTTTGTCGATGCCTTTTTACAAGATAATCTGTGAGACCGCCATTTGCAGTTTAGAAAGGTCTCAACAATAAAGGTTTTGCGGTATTCGGTAAGCTGTTTTCGTTTGATCAATGGTAAATCTGTATAGAGAGGGGACAGAAATGTGGGTGAGGTGGCGGATCCAGGTCGTTGCTGTGTATCCAGAGACAACCGCTGCCGTTGATTCGTCAACGAGTTTCTTTTTCGGACGCTGACAGATAGGTCAAACGTGAAAAGGAAGTTCGCACCTAAGATCGCATGTTTGGCAGCAGCGACACGTCGGACAGGACACTGCTGCCATCCCACCCCCGAGTCAAGATGCGGTGCGTTGGGCAGAATGGCGTCGTCTCCAGACAGGACAATCGCAGCTGCAAAGCTTCGTGCTCGCTTGAGTGGTGGCAGCGGTCGCCAGGATGGACTTCCTTCCACCCAGCGCTCGCAGCTCGACAGATAACCAGCCCCGAATCCTCCCGATCCACCACAGACAAACAGTTCGTTTGCAGACGCGCAACAGATGCCCAATGACGAGGGGTCTCGAGTGGTGGCACCTGCGTGACTGTCGGCAACGCATCCGATTGGTCGGGCGTTCGTCCACCAATGCAGCAGACGTTTCCGTTGAGACTTGCAACGCCGCGATAATAAAGAAACGAAAAACGAACGTCCATTTGCCCGTCTTCCTCGAACTGCGGCAATATCGTCAGACACGCGGTTTTGTCGTCTCCGCCTTTCGCCCGGCCGTAGAAGAGAAGGCTTTTTCGCTTCTCCTGTTCGTTCATCCTTGAAAATGCACATCCGTTTGAGATCGCCACAGTCCAGCATAAACGCGAACAAAAAAGGTGTTCAACATATGTGATCCAGATTGATATCCCGAAGAAAGGTTTTTTGAAGACAGACCACGCCGACAGGTTTAAACAGAGCAAGAGCTGGAAGTGATGTATCTGCAGGATAGCGACTGCGAACAGCATTGAGCTTATGGTAATTGGAAGACTTCGTGGCCCCGAAATCAGAATGGCACGATGGCCAAAGACGAAGTTCGGGAATGAATAATATTGTTTGTTATTCAAACAATAGTGAGGGCCCGACCTGGGCCGAAGACGCCGACAAGGCGCGATGCTTAGCGCCCGCTGCAGGCGAGTCCTGTCTGGACACACGTGAGTAAGTTCAGAATGGTGAAGGACGTTGAGTTGGTCCTGGGATTTCTGAATGAAAATCCGCAACTCGCACGCTGTGAGGTGTGTAACGTCATGGGCGTAGACCGGCCATTTCTCTCCAATTGTAATATCTACGTGTTACGATAATACCTATTTCTACATTACCGACTCCTTCTCTCGTCTGTTGGAATAAACATGCAACCTAAAAAGGTCCCTGTTTTAGAAAACTCTGACGAGAAGACTGACACATTGGTGTCAGAAGTATCGAACCCATCCCAAACGATAAATTCATCGTTGGCAAACGTGAAAGCGCCGCAGATACAAGATCTCTGCCACCGATTCGGGGTCCTCCACACGAGGACGACACCATATCACCCAGTGTCTTTCGAGAGCACATATTTCATGCAACGGTTCATTTGGGATTTTGCGGTTAATAAGACGCGGCGTCAACAAATGAAACACAATTTACGTTTGCTTCGCAAGATGACAGTAATAAGTCGTGAAGAGGCAAATTCGTTGGGAAAGAAGTGTTATATTAAATATTTTTCCAAGGAATCTGACGTTAATGAAGGTGTGGAGACACAAATAGGTGGAGCAATTAAAAGTTTGAAGCCCCACAGCTGCAGCCAATGCTATAGGTCGTTTTCTACGACAAGTTACCTACATCGACACGTTTCGGTCGTTCACGAAGGCCTTCCAGGTTTAAGGCCAAATAGCTGTATCCTCTCCCGCGTCCCAGAGGACCAGAAGAGCGAGACAATCCTGCGTCTCCTTGGTCCCAGCGCTTTCTTAAAAGCAGAAGACGCTGGTTGTTCCCCCGATGACGATGTCGAAGAACTATGCACTAAACTCCGCCGGGCTTTCCGAAAACCTGTGTGGGAGTCTCAATTCTTCCAGAGATGCCATCGACCCGGAGATACTCCCTCACAGTTCCTTGATGCCCTCCGGATAATGGCCGACGCCGCGTTTACCGAAGACACACGCGTCAAGAACGAAGAACGCGCCCTTAAACGTTTCTGCGACGGTGTGCTGTCCGACTCCCATGCCAACGACGGGGCCTAAGTCAACCGCCGACAGCCTACATACCCCCAGTCAACACAGACTGCCTCCGTTACGGCAGAAACGCAAGAACCTGCGGTCACAATCAGGCGGGTAAGCATGCTACCTTCTCTGTTACTACACGCCCAGTACACGCCAAGCCAAATTTTATGTCTGTCTCCACGGTAGCGGCTAGAGTACCCTGCACAGTCGAGGGGTTTCCCATGACGGCTCTTATTGATTCGGGTGCTACATGCTCTTTACTCAACCCAGCCGCCCCACCCCGGAACAAAAGGGTGAATGTCCCGTTTTACAACCACATCAGGATACGCCCCAGACCCCACCCTTCGAAGGAAGAACCATTCAAACGACAACATCCTCATCACCCGACATTTATTCCACAGGCTGCACGCGCAAACGCTATACCTTATCGGAGGGGCGCGCACTTTTGGACACACCGGTCTACGCCATCGACGTTACACACCACACAGCGTGCGAGTTGCGGATCTTTTTCCAGAAATCCCAGAACCAACTCAACGTCCTCTTTCACCTTTCTGAACTTACTTACCGGTCCATTCTCTCCATTGTCATACTTACGTTTTACGATAACCGTGTCCCCTCTACGTCTTCACATATACCAATTTCTACATTACCGACTCCTTCCCTCGCCTGTTGGATAAACATGTCACCTAAAAGGGACCTTGCTTTAGAAAACACTGACGAGAAGGTCGTCACAACGGTCAGCTGTTTTCGCGAGTATTTTCGTTTGATCAATGTATAAAACCAGAAGGGTGCTACAAATGGCAACCAGAATGGGGTCTGGAACACATCTTGGTCGTGTTGTTGCTCAGATGGGTGCATTCTGTTGGGGTAGGTATATGTGCGAGGGACGTATAGGTTTAGGAAAACGTGGTAACTTTCACTTTTAACACCACTACCACCAAATGTAATGTCCTCGTAACTTCGAAGACCTGGAGAAAACAGGAGTGAGAGTGAACCTTGATACCGAGGCAGAATGTAGCACACGGGAGGAGATATTGTGGGGGAAGTTTTATTATCGATAAACCAACACGATAGGATATAAATGTAGATGTACAACACTTCAACGGTATCGTCCCCCGACATCGGCCTGATTTACACCCAAAAACCCCGGATGAAGCCCTAGAAAAGGTTACGCGAATCCTTGAAATTCGAAGGCGACAACCTATAGCTACCCCTACACTTCCCCCGGATTCAAAACAACAATCGGCATCCCATTGCCACTTCGGGAAGGAACACGGTATCCAATATGGTAGCCGCACCCTCGACGAGGCTGAACGGAAAAACCATGCTAGCCGCCTCCCTTCCCTTCATCACTCGGCGCTACTCCTACCGACGTAACGGAGCTGAGGTTCCATGAAGCGACAAAGGGAAGAAAGACCCCGAAGAGACCAGCCGGTTGCAGTGGACAGATTGGGCGGACTGTATAGGAGTCCCAATTCTTCCTGAGATGCCAGCGAACGGGAGAAACTCCCACCCAGTTCCGACGCTGCGTTCACTGAAGACAATCGCGCCAAGAACGAAGAACGCGTCCTTCAACTTTTCTGCGACGGTGTCCTGTACGACTCACTTGTCATCAGCTTCGCCAGCGCTAACCCGAAGACGACCGACGAGGCGATGACCCTGGTGAGACGTCTCCAAGACGCAGAACAACGGCGGGGCCTACGTCAACCGACGACCCCTTACAGACCTCCCATTCAACAACCAGAGTGCCCTTATTGCCTCCGTTTCGGCAAAAACGCAAGAGCCTGCGACCACAATCAGGCGGGCAAGCATTTAACCTTCTCCGTTACTGCATAACAAGTAATTTCTAAGCTCATCCACGCCCTGCTCTTGAACAAAAGCCGATATCTGATATCCTCGTACTCCCCATACAACCGTGCCCTCCCCATTCCGAAACTACCCGCTCCTGTATCATCGCCCGTTAACTCTCCTCTCCCCACAGTGTTCCCTTATACTTAAAATCCCTCCCTCTCCTGCAGTGTCCTAATATTCTTACGTAAGGATTCTTATTCTTCCAGTGTAGAGAACAAGCACGAGACGGCCGTCACAGAGATTGATCACTATTTATGGTTCCACACAACAAAACTATCAACGATGCCATGAAACGGTGCATATGCGTCTCTAGTGTGCGCAAACCATGTTCACTACTTTGTCAACCAAACCACAATCATGCAAGCTCACAACACGTGGCATTGGTTTCGGTTTCTCCCCGTCTGCCAGTGATAATTCCGTTTTATTACATTGGGGTAGGTAATCGAGTAACAGCAAAGATATCCTGAACTAAAATAAGACACATTAACAATGGCCGAGCATGCCACAAAGTTACCTGTACAATTGATAAGCTTACATTATGCCACATAAATGATGCCTTGACAGTGGATCTTGTAGCAGAGGGCGTCGATCACATGTTGAAACACGGCAAGTAGACACCGTCATTAAGTGAAAGAGACGGATAACACCAATTACATGAGGAAACGTGCAGTAAGTCTTGACGAAATCTCGAAACCACAAATCGGATTAACCCACTCGTCACATACTCGCCAAAATCAGACATCCTTTAAACAAATTTTCACTCAACTTAATAAAAATAAGGCAGAAACGTGTATTTCAACATTTAGATGACGTGCTCATATATTAAACAAAACATTGAATCCTGAAATCTAAAATAGATTGGCAATATAGCATTTTTCAGTAGATAGCTTTGTAGGGACCCTTCAATCCTCAACTTTCACTTACTCTTCCCATTTCGCTATTTATGCATTGTCTTATTTATCCCGAGATTTTCAGAGAATATGACTTAATCTATTGCAAAATAAATGCGCAGATGTTGATCGCGAATGTCACTCATCCTTTTGACGCCAGCTTCATGAACTTACGTAATTTGTACACATGCTGCATCTACCTATTTCACTAGCACATAAAGGAATTTTTTATACTTAAGCCGATAATTTCACGACACACACCACAGTGGGAACTCTAAAAGGATTCTAATTTTTGCCTCAACCGCGTTATTATATAGCTTCAATCGATATAATTCAATAAAGTGTTTCTGCGGTCAACGTATATACTTCAGTGATATTCGATAGTCCCCTTGCCGGACTTGGCGTGAGTGCGCTAATACACTGGAAAAAATCGTTTACCCTTTTGTGATTCCGCAGCTTTCACATCCGCTGGCCAAATTTATGAACAATTTGCAGAGACCTGTGCAACAAGGCTTGGCATATTAGTTGTTCAATACAAATATGATGATTATCAATCGAATGCAAATGCTGTTTACAGTGGAAGTCGCATCGATCTTATCGCTGATTTATAAACGATATAAATAAAGTTCCGTCTGGAAATCGGAAGAACGTGTATTGTGGGTGTCCAAAACTATCGCCCGAGTGGACGGAACCCACCCGCTGCTTCAGAATACGCATATGTAGATAGCGAACTGCAACATAACCATCGCCTCGGCGATAAAACGCAGCATCAACCAAAATTGTAATATTTTCATTCCTGATGCAGACCAGATTCTATTCAGTGGAATCGTTTTGACCTCGTCACATAATCAAATCTAGGATTAACTTCTGGACACGACTGGAATAAGAAGATAACAGACAGTTATATTCTTGTCCAGAAAATATGTTCCCAATTTGAGTGCTTGAAGACGGGGCACCCGATTATCGCATTTAGTTATAGACGATATGCATCTTTCTTTTAATAAAAACCTTGATGGACCTGATACCTCCACTCATCACGTGAACGCATTTCCAAGAAGCTAAGCCGCTATTTAATCGTCCATATTAATCGCAAGATTGTTTTTTCGTTCACTTACAACAAACAAGCACTCATTTGTTATATAACCATTAAAGAACATACACAAATGGCTATTCGTTTCAATTAGCATCAAAGCACTACCACAGTCAATTATTGCTAAGCCACGAAACAAGGAAGAGTGTTCTTTAGATTGACAGTCTTTAGCGTAGTACATCTTGCAACATATTATCTGTCTGTTTTTTATCCTGATCCGAACAATGACCATTATATTTCGCTTCAATTAATGATGTCGGACAGTCTACTGCTCGATAACGTGAATACCACCCAAATAACTTGTCGCCGACAACTGATTCGTATCTCCTACAAAGCCACAGCGATGGACGATAAGCCTGTGCCGTGTGTAGTCAACGAGTTTAACCCAAATACTATTGAGACGAAAGGTGACGACGAATTCACATCCAACCTGAAGAACGTAGTGCCCTTAGTTACTGTTCGGGTACCGGGGGTTGCTGTGAAAGACCCTCTGCAGAGCTATGCAAAAGGATAAATAGGGACATATCCAAACCTTGACTCGTGTTTCTCAGTAAACTGAAATAGCCACGGATTTTGTCGAGCTAAAAGACCGTCCTTTTTGTTTGTCACCAGACATGACCACTGACATCAGGGTGTGCAGTCTTCAATTTAAGTAACGGTTTACCGTTCTCCGAGAGACCGTTTTGTCATCTCAAGATATTTCCCTACAAAAAGTCTCGGATATTTCCTCAGGTAACCTCTTGGAAATCGGTAGTTCTCCCGCATCAACTGTTGGCAATGACGAAAATGTTTGCAATGTCGGTAGATCATAATTATCTTATTCCAAGGACGCAAACAGGATTTCGGGTGGCCGCGGAGCATTTCGTTTCGCTGGAATCGACATAGTACATCTGTATCCTGGTCTTAACTCCAGGATAACTGGTTGTCCTGTTGAACCGTGTCATTTAAACTCCACCGACTTCCCATTCAAGCCAGTGTCGTGTGTTTGACGTCCGACAAGGGTATTTAGATGTCAGCAGTTAAACCCTTTTGAATGTTTTCAGACCATATAATTAACAATGCCATTAACGAAGACTGACTTTTAGTTCCCCATTGGCTAACGCATGCCACAACGCTTGCTGTGACCTTAATTTGGAGAGAATTAAGAAAACATCGCCGACACCAGAGGCCGGCCCCCATTTGTTTACCTCGACATGCCCAACGTGTCTCCAGACAGCCCATGTCGGGCCCTCACTATTGTTTTAATAATAGATATTGGCGACCTGTCTCTTAGCACAAAACGTAACAATTTCTCTTGTATGGAATACTCAACCACGAAATATGGCCTAAAAGTGGCAACACTATTTATTAACCTAGCAAATACGAATGTACAAATACCCAATCGAGCCACGCCCATATTCTAACTATCCCTATCCGACTTACAGCCAACTGCCCCAGGACCTTCCAATAACCGATGTAAATTTCTAACCGCAAACCTTTTTTCAAACCCCTCCAACATCATATCAACAAAAACAAATGAGATTTAAGAAAAATAAAATTTATATTGAATTCAAGGACACACGGGGCGAAACGAAGACGCAAAGCGACAAAGTTGTGAGAACGTCTGTCATCTGGCTGTGGAGGAGAACGGGTTGGAAAACAAAGTAAAGCGAACAATCTGGTTTACACAAGCACACAAAAAGCACGCACATGCACATCTGAGACATCAGGCAACCGCTGACAGAATAAGAGGTTTAGGACATCATTAAATAGTGAAGCTAGTCTCTGTGAGCGGATATCTGCCAACGTCCCAAACAACAACAGAACCACCCATTCCGTCGGGTACAGGACACTGCTCGAGGGCAATACCATATCACGTTCGCGCATTTTATTTAAACTTAAAGATGGCCTTACCCGTCGTTGAAATCGACAACGGCGTACATCAAACGCTCCATCGCAACTATGTGACGGTTTTCAACGGGCTTCCCGGACGATCGAAGCGAAAGACCACCAAACCCCTACGACTGGCGGACTACGTGGAAGGATCGTCCTCCGGGGACGAAAGCGAGGGGGGCGGGGTATAGATTGAGGGGGGAGGTGGTGTCCCAGATGCAACAAAATATATTTTTTTATATTGTACATATATATAACGCATGGTTTCCCCTACAGGACAAGTCAACGCCGTCAAGGTCGAAGACGGGGCCTTAGAAAAATGATCGGCGAGGAGATAAAGGGGGGGTCTCGTCTGAGGGGGGAGTGGTGTAGACGAAAACCCTTCTATTAAATTATAAATAACGTCTTGTTAAAACTTCCAATAAAATGCCAATCGTTTTTTAGTCTCGAATAATAGGGTTTTGTTTTAATGGAACCAGAGTGATATCGAAACTGGGACTTCTTCTACCCTCGTGTCGTGAACGGTTATCTGCAATCCTGCTCTGTGTTTTTCCTCGAGATAATGGCGAAAACTTTGGCTCGCAGAGAGAAGAATATCCTTCCCAGAAAGGCCGTCTCATCCTGAAAGTTGACTAGTGAATGTCGACCGTCTCCCTCCCCGAACGTCATTAAGGACGGCGACAAAACCCCGTCGAAGATGGACCAACTCTGCGAAGTCGTTTCCCAACTGGCGATTTCTATGTCAGCACTTCGGAACGAGATACAGAATAAGGACCAGCCGTCAGTGATTCCTACCTCGGCTAAGGAAAGAGAGCCGATGCCCGTTACCCCTGCTCCTGAACAAGAGCCGACGCCTTACACCCCTGTTAATTCCCCTCGACCTTACCCTATCGATCCAGTTACTATTCGATCCTCTGCCACTAATGTCGTTCCTCTATATTCTGCAATAAACGCTTCCGCTTACAGTGGTGACAGCACTGGCGGGATGAACTTTACCCGTTTAGAGGGCTCGAATATCGCTGCCACAACCCTCACTGTCGAAAATGTCAACAGTGAACTTCCTCGGCTTGTGACGGAGGAAAACATACGACAATACGGAAGAAGACGGACAGAACTCATTTGCGGTTCGAGTCCGCGAGCTGACGATAGCTGTGAGGTCGGAGGGTGGTTCCAGGGGATTCTTGGCCAGAGTCCCTGGATGCCAGCGCTCGGCGTCATACTGTCCCGGTAGAACCCTTTTGGCATTATCTTTTGCACGTGTTCTTGAACACGGAGGCAAAACGGTTTAGGGGCGGATAGTTACGGGATAGGGAGAGCACGGTTGTGGGGAGCGTACGGGGATATCAGGTAACGGTTCTTGTTCTTACGTCTGTTTTAACTCATCAATTTCATGGATTTACCCTTGATCAAACGAAAATACTCGCGAAAACAGCTCACTGAATACCGCAAACACTTGATTGTCGACGCAAGTCTATCTGAGAACCTTCTAAAGTGCAAATCGCTGTCTAACAGGTTATTTTATAAAACTGCATGGATTAATCAATATGTTCCTCGCATAATTTTTTTTGGTGCGGGGCCTTTGACGGCCACCATCATCAAAAAAGAAATTATTTTGCTTTATTATAGAAAACTGTTATGTCAAAACATCTTCATCGATCTTTTTACTACATTTAGCAACAAAAAAATCCTCTGTTTAAACACATCAATTTTATGGATTTACCCTTGACAAAACGACAATACTCGCGAAAACAGCTGACTGAATACCGCAAACACTTGATTGTTGACGCAAGTCTATCTGAGTCCCTTCTAAAGTGCAAATCGCTGTCTAACAGGTTATTTTTAAAAAAGGCATCGATTAATCAATATGCTTCTTGTGGAAGAAAACTGTCCTATTTAATTACCACTATCGATTAAATAAACTTTCACACGGATTCCAGCTGCGTTTAGTAATGATCGTTCTTAACTATTGATTATTGGGTTTTCGTGCTAACGAGATCAGCAAGCTGCGCTGAATCTGGGACTTCTTAAGAGCGACGTACAGCGTACGGTTGGTCTCTGCGTTGGCCTGTTTTCTTGTCTACAGTCGAGATGGCAAATGAAATGGCTGTAACGAGGGCGTCTGCGAAGAAAGTTCCAATGGTACCTTCGTCTGAGGACAACGAAGAAGAAGGAGAAACAACGGCCGTGCCTGTGAAGACGTCGACGACGGACGATCGACCGGAATCTTCGCACGAGGGCGTTGACATGGATGGACCAACAACGGTCGAGTTTACGGAGCCGTCGACGACGAACCGTCGGCCGGGATCTTCGCGAGACGACGCGGGAGAAGGCGCTCAGACGGTGCGCGAGATGTGGGACGAGATGGAGAAGATCCGCCGACGAATGCTGCGTATGATGGCGGATAGCGAACATTCCCCGCATGCTCCCTCCAAGGAACAAGAGCTGACTTGTGATACTCTTGTGACACCCCCACGACTTTACCCCCCAAGTACTGATACCCCTAACCCCCAGTATGCGTTGAGTAATCCCTTCCCCCCCTATGTAACCCGTACCCCTCACACTTCTCGCATTCATAATGTGGCTTTAATCGACCGACCGCATGAGAACAGTGGATTTGTGCCTACAACTACTGCACTCCCGCCACTACCACTCACTCAGACCAAGCGGAAGCATCGAGCTGGTTGGCTTAATGCTGTTCGCAGTCGCTATCCCGCCAATACATCACTTCCAGCTCTTGCGTCCTTTAATGTGCGTTCAATTCTCAACAAAGTTGACGTTTTTCACTCGCTGCTTACAACGGCTCTGTTTAAACCTGTCGGCGTGGTCTGTCTACAAGAAACCTTTCTTCGGGACATCAATCTGGATCACATATTTATGCCAGAGAATTTCGAATGCTTTCGTCAAGACAGAGTGGTCGGCGTTAAATCCAAGGGTGGTGGTGTCGCGAGTTGCATCAATCTCAGCTGGTCAAAATCGAACAAAAAGGTTTTCTGCTATGCAGCCAGTGCTATTGAATGTGTTGGGGTTATGTGCCATCCAAGGTCTCTTCAAAACTGCAAGTCTGTGACAGTCTTTAACTTGTATATCCCCCATCTTCTACCAGAACAGACATATCTAAGTTCTCTGATTCGCTTATACCTTTTATTTCTTCAATTATGGATGATTCTTTCATTTTACTGTGTGGTGATTTTAATTCTGCGCCTATTAGCCCTCTTCTTACACTTGGTCTTAACACCATAGTCAATTTTCCTACACGTGAAGGGAATCTTCTTGACCACAGATTTGTGTCCGATTCTTCTCTGTATGCATGTCGTAAACGTGCACCTTAAGCCCAGTCGGACCACTGCATCGTTGTTGGTCTACCGAAAATATATGGCAAGGATAAAAACAACCATCAACGTTGTCCCAAACCCAAAAAACTTCGTATCCGCTCTCACTGCCTCCAGAACCAGTGCAATTTAAGAGATGCCGTTACCACAACCGACTTCAAAGTTTTCGAGGATTCCGACTTCGATAAAGAGATAGACAATATCAATAGTTATCTCCGCTTTTTGTACGATACGCATTGTCCACTCACCCCCCGTATCATATCTTCTCCATTTCTGAAACGACTGAGGCGAAAAAAGGAACTACTCTGTCGCCAGGGGAGGTACCGAGAAATTAAACCAATTTCGATCAAGATCACTGCTGAGGTAAATCGCCTTAACAAGATTTTTGTAGATGAGCTGTTCACAACATCGAAAACCGGTGACCTCTGGAAAAATCTAAACACATTTCCAGGAACCCGCCGCCCATATCTACCAAGTGGTGCCCTAGACCTTGATGCTCTGAACGATGGCTTTATCTTCAAATCCGCTGGCCATTCCGTGGTACATCTCGTTAGCTCTCTTAATCCCAGCGTTATAACATCCTATTCGCAATCGTTTCCTTTAACTGCGCTTTGGTGAAGCCTTTTGTCGATGCCTTTTTACAAGATAATCTGTGAGACCGCCATTTGCAGTTTAGAAAGGTCTCAACAATAAAGGTTTTGCGGTATTCGGTAAGCTGTTTTCGTTTGATCAATGGTAAATCTGTATAGAGAGGGGACAGAAATGTGGGTGAGGTGGCGGATCCAGGTCGTTGCTGTGTATCCAGAGACAACCGCTGCCGTTGATTCGTCAACGAGTTTCTTTTTCGGACGCTGACAGATAGGTCAAACGTGAAAAGGAAGTTCGCACCTAAGATCGCATGTTTGGCAGCAGCGACACGTCGGACAGGACACTGCTGCCATCCCACCCCCGAGTCAAGATGCGGTGCGTTGGGCAGAATGGCGTCGTCTCCAGACAGGACAATCGCAGCTGCAAAGCTTCGTGCTCGCTTGAGTGGTGGCAGCGGTCGCCAGGATGGACTTCCTTCCACCCAGCGCTCGCAGCTCGACAGATAACCAGCCCCGAATCCTCCCGATCCACCACAGACAAACAGTTCGTTTGCAGACGCGCAACAGATGCCCAATGACGAGGGGTCTCGAGTGGTGGCACCTGCGTGACTGTCGGCAACGCATCCGATTGGTCGGGCGTTCGTCCACCAATGCAGTAGACGTTTCCGTTGAGACTTGCAACGCCGCGATAATAAAGAAACGAAAAACGAACGTCCATTTGCCCGTCTTCCTCGAACTGCGGCAATATCGTCAGACACGCGGTTTTGCCGTCTCCGCCTTTCGCCCGGCCGTAGACGAGAAGGCTTTTTCGCTTCTCCTGTTCGTTCATCCTTGAAAATGCACATCCGTTTGAGATCGCCACAGTCCAGCATAAACGCGAACAAAAAAGGTGTTCAACAATGTCTTCCGTAACCTTGACCTCGGCCAAGTAGACGTAGTCCAGTACGAGGTCAACGATTCTCCTGGAGAACTGTTTTCGTGAGTATTTTCGTTTGATCAATGGTAAATCTGTAGGGAGAGGGGACAGGAATGTGGGTGAGGTGGCGGATCTAGGTCGTTGCTGTGTAACCGGAGACTACCGCAGCCGTTGATTCGTCAACGAGTTTCTTTCGTCGGACGCTGACAGATAGGTCAAACGTGAAAAGGAAGTTCGCACTTAAGATCGCATGAGGGACATCAGCCACTATGAATGTGAAAGGGAAGATGCGCCCCAGTCCGAGGTCGAGACGAAGCGCACACTGGCCGTAAGTTTTGATGTTACTTCGATTGACAGCCTGGAGGACCAAATCTGTGTCAAGGTGTAAACGGTCAGACGTAGCGGCGACCGCGTTCGACGTCCTTCACAAATAGAATGCGGCTGGGTGTGTACTTGCCAGGCAGAGTGAAAGCCGCACTCACTGCCTGGCCTCTCCGTTTTCCGACCAAGAACATGGAGAACGGCAGCGCCTTGCTTTGGACCCGATCAGCTGATGAAACCAACAGAGCGTGTCGTCTTGTTTGCTTGTATTTGCGGCCATCGGTGGCCTCCGTTGACGCTGCGAGCGGTCCTTGTTCTCCAGCAAGTTACGCATTTGGTATCTCAAGTCACGCAACTCTTGAGCCTCGTCGTTAGTGAGTGTCTGAGGAGGTCTTGACACAGCGGCGACTGCTAGATGCCCAAGGTGAGCGGCAAAAATGCGGTCGGCGTACTCGCCTAACTCGACCAACGGCAGCGTGGGTGGGAGCGTTGTCAAGGAAGCTCTGACGACCGGGGGAAGCTTTTGGGTGAACAGGTGCCGAATGATAAATTCGCTGACGTCTTGGTTCACCGATAACGCTTCCAACCGCTGCAGCAGTTGCGAAGGTCTCTCGTCACCCAATTCCTCTTCATTAAAAAGAGCGTTGTAGCGGTGTGTCCTTGTTATCACAGACTGCCGAATAAGATGTCTAGCACAGTGTACGGGCTGTCTGCCGGTTGTGCAACGATGTGACGTAAACGGGAAACTAGGTCTTCCGTCAGTGACGCATCTACGTAATGAAATTTCGTTTTCTCGGCGACAATTCCTTTCGCCGCAAATTGGGATCCCGCAACCGAAAGCCATGCCTCTATATCGCTCTTAATAATAATAATAATCGCTTTATTAAGGTCACGAGGACCAAAACTTTCAGCATTAAAATTTCCAATAAACAAAAATGTTACAGGACGTGACGATTATACGTAGAAAATGCAGAATACGTTAAGAAGAATAAAATTCACATCAAGTTAAATTTGCAAGAAAGGCCAATTTAGCCATGCAAAGCCAAGAATCGTTGAGCAATTTCTTCACACGTGGCGCAAAGCCATATTTTAAGGTAACTGAGCTGACATCTTGGGTGTTTTTCAAGGGGAACTTGTGATTGACGATCGTGAAGAGGGCTTTGTTCGAAAGAGATTAGATAGTTTTACGCGTAAAACCAACGTTTCGGTATTAAGCGAATGGGAAGATTTGTCCATCGGATGACAACGAAGACGTCAGCATGAGCTTTGAATGCGGCATGACATTTTTCGACAAACAGAGCATCCGGGTAGCGACGTTGCAGCAACTGTCCGATTGTGCAAACGACTGTAAAACGGCCGGGGTATCTTGGGTATACATTTCCCTCCCTCTCTACCGTCGTTGTCAACACTCAGACGAAAAGCAATATCAAAACCCAAAATATGACGACTACAGCGCCACTTTCAAACGACACCCCGAATACCGAGGCCGTGGAGGAAAGTGTTTCAATGGCTGTCGGTAATGAAACCCTTAAATGGACTGCTCCTTCTACAGCACCGCAGTCTTACCGGGTCGAGGATGCTGACGCGAAAGTTATTTCCATTGCAACTACGATGGTCCTTGATGATGTTTCGAAAAACCTAACCGGGGCTTATTCTGCTCTCGCGGTTAATGAGGGTCCCGAATGTGCAGTGTCTTCCGCGGTACATTCCGTTAGATCTCTTAATCCCAGCGCTTTGCTGCCCGCTCACGAATCCTCTATCTCCCAAATTTTGGCTGGCCTCAAGAGCTCCACAGCGGCTGGTCCCGACAGGGTCCCCCGGCGATTCTTAAAATCTGTCACCGGGAGATTTCTCCGTTTGTCACCCAGCTCGTCAATCATTCGTTAGGAGAATGCTCCTTTCGTTCTGAATTGAGAGATGTCACTATAACACCCATTCCGAAACCGGCCAATGGTTCCGCCGAACCTGTGAAGTATAGACCTATCGCCAACTCATCTGTGTGGTTGAAAGTGATTGAGAAGAACCTCCTCTCTAAATTGGATGACACGCTTAAAACTGCCGATGACCCGTTTCAGAAGCACTCTGGCTACGTTTTCGCACACTCTCCACTTGATGCGGGAGCGGATTTCGCTCGTAATCACAATAGCAATAACTAAGTAACCAAATAGAAAATACTATTTAGCAATCCTATATAATACAGGACCAGTGAACGTCGCAACGGTTGAAGCCTCGGGAGACCAGGATACCCCCTACGAGGAAGGCCCCGAAGAAGAATTATCTGCTAGGCAAATGGGGGGAGTCTCGTCTGACGAAGACCGTGGCGGCTTTTGTCGCCGACCGCAAGAACCCGATTTCTGACGGGGAGGAATCACAGATGATCCCAGCTTCTGCTCTTGAACGAGAGCCGATATCTGATATCCCCGTACTTCCTATACAGCCGTACCGTCCCAACTCCGTAACTATCCGTCCCTCCACCACACCCGTTATTCCTCCAACTCCTGCAGTGTCGTCACATTATTACTTCCATTTTCTTCCAGTGTAGAGAACAAGCACGAGACGGCCGTCACAGAGATTAATCACTATTTATGGTTCCACACAACAAAACTATCAACGATGCCATGAAACGGTGCATATACGTCTCTAGTGTGCGCAAACCATGTTCACTACTTTGTCAACCAAACCACAATCATGCAAGCTCACAACACGTGGCATTGGTTTCGGTTTCTCCCCGTCTGCCAGTGATAAAACAGCAAAGATATCCTGAACTAAAATAAGACACATAAACAATGGCCGAGCATGCATACAAAGTTACCTGTACAATTGATAAGCCTTACAGTGGATCTTGTAGCAGAGGGCGTCGATCACATGTTGAAACACGGCAAGTAGCAACCGTCATCAAGTGAAAGAGACGGATAACATTAATTACATGGGAAAACGAGCAGTAAACCTTGACGAAATCTCGAAACCACAAATCGGATTAACCCACTCGTCACATACTCGCCAAAATCAGACATCCGTTAAACAAATTTTCACCCAACTTATTACAAATAATGCAGCAACATGTATTTCGACATTTAGATGCGGTGCTCATATATTAAACAAAAAATTGATTCGTGAAATCTAAAATCGTTTGGCAATATAGCATTGTTCTGTAGATAGCTTTGTAGGGACCTTACAATCATTAACTTTCACTTATTCTTCCCATTTCGCTATTTATGCATTGTCTTATTTATCTCGAGATTTTCAGAGAATATGACTTAATCTATTGCATAATAAATGCGCATATGCGGATCGCGAATGTCACTCATCCTTTTGACGCCAGCTTCATGAACTTACGTAATTTGTACACATGCGGCATTTACCAATTTCACTAACACATAAACGACTTATTATACTTAAACTGATCATTCCAAGACACACACCACAGTAGGGTACTCTAAGAGGATTCTAATCTATGCCTCAACCGCGTTATTATATAGCCTCAATCGATATAATTCAATAAAGCGTTTCTGTGGTCAACGTATATACTTCAGTGCTATTCGATAGTCCCCTTGCCGGACTTGGCGTGAGTGCGAATACAAAACGTTTTCGGAGGATAAAGATGCTCGCGCTCGTATCAAATGACAACGAAAACGTCAGCATGGACCTTGAATGCGGTATGACATTATGGTAATTCGAAGACTTCGTGGCCCCGAAATCAGAATGGCACGATGGCCAAAGACACAGGTCGGGAATGAATAATATTGTTTGTTATTCAAACAATAGTGAGGGCCCGACCTGGGCCGAAGACGCTGACAAGGCGCGATGCTTAGAGCCCGCTGCAGGCGAGTCCTGTCTGGAATCACGTAAGTAAGTTCAGAATGGTGAAGGAGGACGTTGAGTTGCTTCTGGGATTTCTGAATGAAGATCCGCAACTCGCACGCTGTGAGGTGTGTAACGTCGTGGGCGTAGACCGGCCATTTCTCTTCAATTGTGATATCTACGTGTTCCGATAATCAAATACCCTCTACGTATTCACATATACCTATTTCTACATAACCGACTCTTTCTCTCGCCTGTTGGAATAAACATGCAACCTCAAAGGTACCTCGTTTTAGATGATGCCAAGCAAAACCCGTTATCGGTGACATTAAATGGTGCATGTGCGTCTCTACGGTAAGTAAACCAGGTTCGCGACTTTTTCAACCAATTCACAATCACGCAAGCTCACGATGCAAAGGTTCCAGATTTTTCTCATCTGGTAGATATGATCTCGCAGAATGGAATTTGTGTATCCAGTCAATGGAAGCATAGATATATCAAAACTAAAATTGTAAAATGGTGTAAACGTGGCATTAAATTCACCAATAATGTGAACTCGAATGCAACTTTCATAATGGGCATAAGAATCGGTGAAAGAAGCGACAACGTTAATGACGTGATGCCGAAATATATGTTACACAGAAACGCAACCAATGTGACACCAGGTGGCATAAAATTGGGCTTAGCATTTACTGAGCGTGCAGTAACGGAGAAGGTGAAATGCGTACCCGCCTGATTGTGGCCGCAGGTTCTTGCGTTTTTGCCGAAACAGAGGCAGTAGTTGCAGTATGGGTGTTGACTGGGGGGTCTGTAGGGAGTCGTTTTTTGACGTAGGCCCCGTCGTTGTTCAGCGTCTTGGAGACGTCTCACCAGGGTCATCGCCTCGTCGGTCGTCTTCGGGTTAGCGCTGGCGATGAAAAGTGAGGCGGACAGAACACCATCGCAGACGCGAGTGTCTTCAGTGAACGCAGCGTCGGCCATTATACGGAGGGCGTCAAGGAACTGAGCGGGAGTTTCTCCCGTTCGTTGGCATCTCAGGAAGAATTGGGACTCCGACACAGGTTTTCGGAAAGCCCGGCAGAGTTTCGTGCACATCTCTCGGGAATCGTCATCGGGGGAGAAACCAGGGTATTCTGCTTTTAAGAAAGTGCTGGGACCAAAAAGACGTAGAATTTTCTTAATCGTCTGGTTCTCTGGGACGCGAGAGAGGAATAATTTCCCAAAGCGTAAGCAGTGATCGATAGTTTGGTCCGGTGTGTACGGCGCTAACGATGAATTAATAGTTAATGATGGTTTCGTTACTTCTGAAACCAATATGACGGCCTTCTTGTCAGTGTTTTCTAAAACAAGGCCTCCTTTAGGTGGCATGTTTATCCAACAGGCGAGAGAATGAGTCGCTTATTTTGAAAAATGTATATGCGAATACGTAGAGGGGATACGGTTATCGTAACACGTAAGTATGAAAAATAGAGATAATGGACCGGTAAGCAAGTTCAGAAGGGTGAAGGAGGACGTTGAGTTGGTTCTGGGATTTCGGGAAGAAGATCCGCAACTTGCACTCGGTGTGGTGTGTAACAACCTGTAACGCACGCCACTAGCTGCATGTATAGTTTTTATACCTGGTAATTTAACTTGTTGTATATATCATTTTAGGTCTGCCCTTTTATCCACGACAACGCTTCTAATCCCCACCAGACATTATATTCCTATTCTATTCGTCTATCAATAATAAATCCTCCCTCACATCCTCTCCTGTTCGCTCTATTCTGCCTCAGTATCAAGGTGCATACTCACCCCTATTTTCTCCAGGTCTTCGATCCTACGAGGACATTACATTTGGTGATAGCGGTGTTAAACGTGAAAGATACCGCGTTTTCTTACCTTCACACCCTCTCGCTCTTATACTGACTTCATCAATATGCACCCAGCTGAGCATCACCCCGATCAAGATGCTTCCCAGACCCCACCCTTCGAAGAAAGAACAATCCCCACAACAACATTCTCCCCGCCCGTCATTTACTCCACAGGCTACACTCGCCAACCTTATACAATTCCCCCAGCCCCGTAAAACCCACACACCCAGTTCCTGCAACACCAGACTATCAGGCAGCTTTCCCCCCACAACACCTTCAACCGCCAATCCTTCAAATGACCGACAATTTCGGCCAATGGATCCCAAACGCCCGTATTTACCTTGAACTAGTTCCAGAACCCTATCGCAAGCTAGCCCTTCGCGCGCTCCTTGCCCCTGACGTGGCCTACCAAGTAGACGGCCTCGCCCCCTCTCCCATCGCCCCATACTGGCAGTATTTGGAAGCCCTAGAGCAGCTGTTCCAGTCCAGTTCGGGCACTACTGACGCCTATTTCAAACTTCTCAATCGCACTCAGCGAGACGGGGAGAGCCTGCGCGACTTTTATATCGCTCTTAAACACCTCTCGTTCCAGGCCTACCCGCCTCTGGGCAACGAAGAGTTCACGTTTAACGTGTTGCTACGTGGAATCCGCGACCCCAACCTCGCACACATTTTCACGAGGAACCCTCCGTCTAAGCGCTAAGGAAGCAATCGCCTTCGCGTCAGCAGCCCAGCTCCAATTTCCCCTTGCTTTCGCAAACCCAATTGTCAATGCACCGCAACTGCGAGACCCACCCCCGGCGATCCCGACTCCACCACAACCGACGTTCACGTTTCCAAAACTTGAAGCCCCTCCACCGAGGTACACACGCCCTTCTCCCAGAAACCCAGACTGCCACTATTGCTCCCAATTCGGCAGAAACACCAGAGCCTTTGGCCACAACAAAGGTAACTCGAACGTACCTTTATCCGTTCTAACCCAACTCTCAACGAGTTTTAAACCGCTCACTATTACAGGCAGAATGCTGGGTAAGAAGTCTAGCTTCCTATTAGATACTGGTGCAGCCGTCTCCATCATCAATGAACGAATCCTGCGTGGTTCACGACTTATCCTCTCCCAATTTCCCCAAATACAAGTCGTAGCCGCAAATAACTCCCACCTTACGATTTCCGGTTCTGCTACAATTCCCGTCACTCTCAATGGCCGGACATTCCACCACCGTTTTTTTGTCTCCCCCGAGATCAAGTGGAACGCAATCCTTGGCTGTGATTTCTTGAGGAAAAATGTACGGGCCATTAATTTCTCCAAAACACCCGAATGCCTACTCCTGACCGATGAGAAGGAGACACGCGACCTCAGTCGTGTAGATGTCAGCAACCCCCCACCAACGGAACCCTCTTCCATTGAGCAGATCCTACCAGACAACATCCCAGAGACCGACCGCCAGTCCCTTTACAAGTCGTTGGTTCCGTTCACAAACGTTTTCACTTGGGCAGACCAGGCCATTGGACGGACCAATGTCGTACAACACCGGATAGACACAGGTTCTGCAAATGCGCCTTTCTACAACCGCAAATCCGCTTCCTCGGTCACATTGTAGGCCGCGACGGTCTCCAAACAGACCCCGACAAGGTCAAGGCCGTGAATGACTGGCCTCTTCCCTCTAACGGCGATGAAGTACGGTCTTTCCTAGGACTAGCCGGCTACTACAGATCCTTTATCCCAACCTACGCTCGCCTTGCCTTCCCACTAACACGACTAACCGAGAAGTCCCGCCCGTTTCGTTGGACCCCCGACTGCGACCGCGCTTTTTCCCATCTCAAAGAGGCCCTCACCGCTGCCCCAGTCCTCAGCTTCCCCGTACTTACCCGTGACGGCCCTCCGTTTATCCTGGACACGGACGCCAGTAGCCATGCCATTGGCGGTGTCCTTGCACAGACCGGCGACGATGGCAAGGAACATGTAATCCAATATGGTAGCCGCACTCTCGACAAGGCTGAACGGAACTACAGCGCTACCCGTCGCGAGATGTTGGCACTGGTCTTCTTCACGAAAAAGTTTGCCGCCTTCCTGAAAGGAAAACCCTTTATCATACGGACAGACCACTCGGCGCTCCAATGGCTCCAAAGTTTCCGGGAACCCGAAGGACAAGTGGCACGCTGGCAAGAAATGTTATCCGACTTTGAGTTTACAGTAGTCCACCGACCCGGAAAACAACACCTCAACGCCGACGCTCTCTCTCGCATCCCGATGCGCGAACCCCACAGCTGCCCCGTCTGTACCGACGTAGATGTCAACACGTTAACGGTATCGTCCTCCGCAAACAATTGGGCTGATCTGCAATCCAACGACCCCGACATCGGCCTTATTTACAATAGAATGGCCCACGGTTCCACTAAGCCGACAAAGAAACAAATGGCGGGAGAAAGCCATGCATCTCAAACCTTGTGGTCGTTCTGGCATAATCTATCGGTGAGGGACAGAGTCCTCTTCTTCCAGTACGACCCTAATTCCCCGGTTCGCCTGGTGCTTCCCCCAGCCCATGCACGCGCCATCGTACGAGAACTTCACCATCAGCTAGGCCATGTTGGTCAGGGCAAATTGGACAAGGCCGCAAGAGATCGCTTCTGGTGCCCAAACCTCCGACAGGAGATCGGCCATGTATGTCAGGACTGTGATACCTGTAGACGCATCAAGCACCCCAACCACACCCCTCGTGCACCTCTCCAACCCATCGCTTCAGGCTATCCCAATCAGCGGCTTGGAGTGGATATCGTCGGCCCCTTTCCTCAATCCCGGACTGGTAACCGGTACCTGCTCGTCATTTTCTAAATGGGTTGAAGCCGAACTACTACCTGACCAGACAGCATCCTCCGTCGCTGATGCCATCGTACACGCCTGGGTTACTAGGTTTGGCGTCCCAGACTGTATCCACTCTGACCAAGGGTCCAACTTCGAAAGCAACCTGGTCCACGACCTGTGTAACAAACTCGGCATCATCAAAACCAGGACAACGCCATACCACCCGCAAGGTAATGGCCAAACGGAAAGGACCAACAAATCTCTCCTGTCCCTCCTGCGTGCTTTCATTGACACCTCGAATAACGATCTGTGGGACACCCTAATCCCTCACTGCCTCCTGGCGTATCGGAGCACGTTTCACCAATCAACTGGGTTCACCCCCGCTATGATGACCTACGGCCGAGAACTACAACTCCCACTTGATGCCAACCTACCACTTACGCAACCCGAGTACCCCTCCCCCCGTCGTACGTCTCCCGGCTGATCGACATCCAGCAGGAATGCCAGCGCTTAGCCCGCACACATCTACGACACGCCCAAGTCATCCAATCGCGGTCATATGACCGCCAAGGCCACGGCTCTCCATTCCAGCCTGGGGATACCGTATGGCTCAGCAGCCCAAACCCTCCCCGAGGCATATCCAGCAAATTCCACGACCCATGGAGCGGTCCCTTCTCGGTCGTCCAGAGCCTCCCTAACAATGTATACCGTATCCGCTCGGACGATAACCCGGCTACACTCATAGTCCACTTCAATCGGCTGAAGGCGGGACACACACCACAACCCCCCGACCAACCTACCCTCATCCCTAGTGACGATATCCCTATATCCCACACCATCGAACTGTCTTCCTCCAGCCACTGAGGACAGTGGCTTTGTGGAGGGAGGGCTCTGTAACGCACGCCACTGGCTGCATGTATAGTTTTTATACCTGGTAACTTAACTTGTTTTATATATCATTTTAGGTCTGCCCTTTAATCCACGACAACGCTTCTAATCCCCACCAGACATTATATTCCTATTCTATTCGTCTATCAATAATAAATCCTCCCTCACAACCTCTCCTGTTCGCTCTATTCTGCCTCAGTATCAAGGTGCAGACTTGACGTGATTCGAAGACTAGTCGATACTTAAGACCACTTAACCTTTTTACGACATACGCGTCTAAAAAGGGTAATATATGAGAACGCAAACCAAAGTCTAATCAAGATAGGTTTCTTGATTCAATAATACAAAGGCTCGACGTTAAGTCGGCGATGGTGCGTTCGTGGGTCGAATTCGGTTCGTGTCCGGTAAAACAACAAGGGACAAATCAGGTCACTACAGACTCACCCCTATTTTCTCCGGGTCTTCGATCCTACGAGGACACTACAAACCGGCGTTGTCAAAAGTGCGCGCCCCTCCTATAAGGTAAAGGTAGCATAGTAAAACGAGGGGCGTTACCCATAAACGTCAATATTTACGCATTCGATTCAGTTTGCCAGTCAAGGCTGCCAGGCTACCACAGGCACTGGTGGTGGTCTGGGTAAGGCCATCTTTAAGTTTAAATAAAATACGCGAACGTGATATGGTGTTGCCCTCGAGCAGTGTCCTGCACCCGATGAAATGGGTGTTTCTGTTGTTTGGAATGTTGGCAGATATCCGCTCAAAGCGACTAGCTTAACCATTTAATTATGTCTTAAACGCCTTACTCTGTCAGCGGTTGCCTGATGCCTCAGATGTGTCCACTCTATTCAAGTTTTTCCAAATAAAAATCTCTTCAACCATCGCGTAGACAATATTGTCGAATACCTACAATAACTCAGGTATATCGCAATTTGGTCATACCTTATATGTTCCGATTTTTAGTTTCACCAGAACAGGTGAAGCAAGAACAAAAAGACAGTATTCGTTAATGACATTGTTAATTATATGGTCTGACAACATTCAAAAGGGTTTTAACTGCTGACATCAATAAACCCTTGTCGATCGTCACACACACGACACACAAACTTGCTTCAACTTAGAGGGGCTGTCGCGGCGGAGCCTGAAGATGGCGTTATATTTAGCAGTTGAACATTGTAAAAATTCGATGCAAGTCGATATTTTATCTTATCGGCTACAATGCGTCCTGCCTTCGCCATATAGTCAATGAAAGGGACAACGATGGAGTTTAAATGACGCGGTTCAACAGGACAACCAGTTCTCCTGGAGTTAAGACCAGGATACAGGTGAACCATGTTGATTCCAGCGAAACGAAATGCTCCGCGGCTACCCAAGATTTTGTTTGCGTCCTTGGAATAAGATAATTATGATCTAATGACATTGCAAACATTTTCGTATTTGCCAACAGTTGCTGCGGGAGTATTACCGATTTCCAGGAGACATGCATCCTCATGGTTAACTGAGGACAGATCCGAGACTGTTAGTGCGGAAATATCTTGAGATGACAAAACGGTCTCTCAGAGGACGGTAAACCGTTTCTTAGATGGAAGACTGCGATTTTCTCGTGACAGGTTCTCATTCTTAAAAGGTCTCGGTTGGCTATTTGAGTTATACGGGTAATACAGACAATTCGGCGATTCTAAATTAAGGGTTGATACAACCTTTCATACAATCCTATCACAAGACGCTATTTAAATTATATAGTTTATAAATCAGCGATAACATCGATGCTACTGCCACTGTAAACAGCATTTGTATTCGATTGATAATCATCCACATTTGTATTGAACAACTAAGACGCCAAGTCTTGTTGCACCGGTCACTGCAAATTGTTCCTAAATTTGGCCAGCGGATGCGAAAGCTGCTGAATCACTGAAGAGTTTACGACAGTTTCCAATGTATTTGCGCACTCACGCCAAGTCCGGCAAGGGAACTATCAAATATCACTGACTACGTTGACTACAGAAACACTTTATTGAATTATATTCATTGAGGCTATATAATAACGCGGTTGAGACATAGATTAGAATCCTCTTAGAGTACCAGCTTTGGTGTGTGTCTTGGAATTGTAAGGTCCCTACAAAGCTATCTACAGAAAATGCTATATTACCTAACGATTTTAGATTCCACGAATCAATTCTTTGTTTAATGTATGAGCAACTCATCTAAATGTCGAAATACATGTTGCTGCCTTATTTTTAATAAGTTGAGTGACAATTTTTTAAAGTATGGCTGATTATGGCGAGTATGTGACGAGTGGGATAATCCGATTTGTGGTTTCGAGATTTCGTCAAGACCTACTGCTCGTTTTCCCATGTAATTAATGTTATCCGTCTCTTTCACTTGATGACGGTGTCTACTTGCCGTGTTTCAACATGTGATCGACGTCCTCTGCTACAAGATCCACTGTCAAGGCATCATTTATGTGGCACAATGTAAGCTTATCAATTGTACAGGTAACTTTGTGGCATGCTCGGCCATTGTTAATGTGTCTTATTTTAGTTCGGGATATCTTTGCTGTTGCTCGATTACCTACCCCAATGTAATAAAACGGAATTATCACTGGCAGACGGGGAGAAACCGAAACCAATGCCACGTGCTGTGAGCTTGCATGATTGTGGTTTGGTTGACAAAGTAGTGAATATGGTTTGCGCACACTAGAGACGCATATGCACCGTTAAATGGCATCGTTGATAGTTTTGTTGTGTGGAACCATAAATAGTGATTAATCTCTGTGACGGCCGTCTCGTGCTTGTTCTCTACACTGGAAGAAAAAGAATCCTTATGTAAGAATGTGAGGACACTGCAGGAGTGGGAGGAATAACGGTTGTGGTGGAGGGACGGATAGTTACGGAGTTGGGACGGTACGGCTGTATAGGAAGTACGGGGATATCAGATATCGGCTCTCGTTCAAGAGCAGAAGCTGGGATAATCTGTGATTCTTCCCCGTCAGAAATCGGGTTCTTGCGGTAGGCGACTAAAGCTGCCACGGTCTTCATCAGACGAGACTCCCCCCATTTTCCTCGCAGATAATTCTTCTTCGGGGCCTTCCTCGTAGGGGTATCTTGGTCTCCCGAGGCTTCAACGGTTACGACGTTCACTGGTCCTGCAGTCGAAAGCATGCATTATATAGGATTGCAAAATAGCATTTTCTATTTGGTTACTTATTTATGGCTATTGTGACAGCCTTTTTATGACGAATCACCTTGGAGCGTTGAGATTCGATGCATGCTTTGACCCATGTTCCCACGTTCTTCGATAGACCTTAATAATAATAATAATAATAATTGTAGTGGCTTTATTGAGGTCTCGAGGACCAAAACTTTTAGTAGTATGACAAATACTGGATATGAGACATTTTCCCGATTTTGTGGCAGAAATGACAATGCGTGTGCGATTGTCGTTGGGGGTCTGTCGAAAATCTAAGTTTGATCGGTTGTTGCCGACGGATTTCGATGATACGCATGACTTTCTCGAGAGCCTCATCCGGGGTTTTGGGGGTACTATGCCTCGAGAGTTCGACGACCAGTGAAACCGGCTGTATACCGTCGCAAAACTGTTGTAGAACGAGGTTGTCTACGACATCGGAAGCTAGGTCCCGGAAAACGGTTCTGGCGACCCATCGCAGCTATGTAAGGTATTTCCCCGAGGTCTGTCCGACTTGCTGTATCGTTTTATTAAAAAACAGCAGGGGTTAACCGCAGTCTATTAGGGTTCCAGAAGATCTTCATTATCTTATCACACAAAAAATCCAAGTCGCCTGTGTGACTACAGCGTCCGGAACGAGCCAAATCAAGGAAGTGTAAAACCATTCTGCTCCTGTATGGTTTCGGGATGTCCAGCAGAGATAACTGGACGAAATTCAATCATTTCTCCATGGATTCATTTGTGTTATATCGGGCTGGTTGGGAAAGGTTCATCGTGGGTAGGGTTTTTACTTCTGACACCAATGAAGAGCAAACAAAGGAATGTAGAAGAGGCTGGTGTGCTAAATATATAGTATCGTAACTAAATGCTTATCAATGTGTATACCAAAGTGGGTATAATGTGTATGGCTGAAGATTTTAAGTGCCGAGGGTGGTAGCACTCCATGTTCAGCCAGCGGAAGACCTCGGGGAGGTGGTGGCGATGACGGGGAGGGAACAGAGTTGTGAGGCACCGGATGTAGCGAGCTCAAAAGTCTGCTGCCCGATCTTGACCACGTAAAAGTTGGGCGCGGAACCGGGGGATGTGTAGATGTTGGAGGGGCTTGAATAGAGGAGGACCAGCCTCTTATGGCTACATTTCTCAGCAGGTGATGAGAGCGGTGCGATGGTGCTGAGGGATGAGGAATACTGGGCGGAACCGGGGGAGATGTGGACACCGGAGTTGGTTATGACCTCACCAGTATCAATATTCTCCTGGGCCTTGACCAATCGAATGGTGACCTCATGGACCTCCTTGAACAGTCTGCTTTCCTGTGTGTTGTCGGCCCCGCGCCAGCTACCCTCGTTGCAATTCCCTTTGTCGTCAATGCCGCCAGCACTCAAAAATTGAAGGGCATGGGAAGGCCCAAAGTAACAGGCCATGTGGTACCTCCTGCCTTGCAGACAGATTGCTTGTACGCTTGTAGGCAGTCTTCGGTGCTCATGAGAGGGTATGAAAGCGAGGTTAGTTTGGACTGAAAAGCCCAGAAACGCTTGCAGTTACTCACCTTGACTGTAACTTTGCGATGCCACCCAAGGACCTCAACCTGACGAACCATTAATTTCTGGAACACCTGAATTGATGCACTAGATATGTTGTAATCGGAGGGAGATATGGTGGGACAGTCTGCTACGGAGGTGGCGTTAATGGCAGCTAGCGAGGCTGAACGTGTAGAGCAGTTGAAGGCGGGAATCATGCTCTTCAGTTCCTCCACCTCTTTTGGATCATGGCCGATGGGCAGAGCGGTGGTAAGTTAAAATAGCACTAGTAATTGAGAAATGTTGCCCATAAGAGCATGCATCAACTGATTTCAGTTGACCGCCAGGTATTCACGATTCCCGTCAGCAGCTAAGCGCGTAATGGGTGAGGAAAAGAGTAAATAAATCCACCAAACCAGGACTCAACTCATTTCGCTGCAAATCGGTGCCAGAAACCCGGGCTCCACCCTAACTGCATCGATGGCCGCGCATAGTCGTTTGCGCGCTTGTCTCAGTATCCGCAAACGGTCAAAGTGGAGGCGAGAGACGGCCAGGACCCTCAGTGCAGATAATCGGTCCATTATACACTTTTGATGATACGGAGGGCAGCGTTGTTCTTTTTCCTGACGAGGGAAGTCAGGACTGCAGTTCCTTAGTCGGGGCTCGACTCAGCGAGGTCCAAAAACCACGACTTGAGATGTTCGGCTTCCCTAGAGCCAAACTCGGGCACGTCAGGTTGTTCGATGGTAGTACCAGCATGTTTGGAATCTCCATCTCGGATGAGCGTTACAAGTTCTAGATTGCGCACAGCCATGAGGATACATTCGACGGTAGGACCAAACCTGCCGTTAAGACGGAAGGCAGGGATGATCTCGTCAAAGCGTGCAGCCATGAAGGACTTGTAAGTGGAGGCATTGAGGTCATGACAAGGGGCTGGTGGGAATAGTACTGCTTTAGAAAACAGATATTACTCATCTTCCATGCCCTCAGGAGGTCTATTGGTGTTGACGTGGTCGCCCGTTAGAAGTTGCTCAGCCACGTCGGATTCAAGATCCCTGATAATACTCCCTCGTAGTCTGCGTCAATCGGGAGTCTGAAATGGCAGAGGGGTTGGGAGAGATCTTCTAGATTATTCGTCCGTTTGAACTTTTGTAAAAGCGGGTAATCCAGGGGGGTTGAATACAAAACCATACTTTTCTGTTTTTTCCCAACTTCTTGCCATCTTTCTTCGGGACCATGGTAATAGGGGAAGCCCAAGGGTATTTTGAAGGTCGTATGACCTCTTCTTTTAGCATAACGTCGATCATTTTGTTGAGTTCGTCGTTTAGTGGAGGGTGAATCCGTCGGGGTGGTTACCAGATCGGCCTAGCATCGCCTGTCTCTATCTCGTGGCGGATAATTGACGTCCGTCCCAACTGAAATTCGTCCCAGGCGAAAAAGTTGGCGAGTGGCATTTTAATGGGAATATCCTGATAAACCAAGTTCTTCACCAGAGCATAAGCATCTTTACCCATGGCGTTCAGAAAAGAAGCGGCTTTCTTTTCTTCAACGAGGTTATATTGGGTGATAGCCCAAATTTCGAAACGCTCAATGTAGTCCGACACTTCTCGGGAATTTTCATTAACTGATAAGGAGTACAGGTTCGTTTTTGACATTTTTCCGAACTTGTGGCAGAAATGACAATGCGCTGGTGCGATTATTGTTTCACCTTCAGAGTGTGCTTTTTTTCTTTTTGCTAATAGTTGAGCGACCTTGTAACTTGCAACAAGTCCTTTTTCAGGAAGTTTCCGATAGTTTGTAATCTTGTTCGATTGATGATTCTTTTCAGTTGAAAGCTTCTCAAAATATTCTCTTGGTTTTTCTTTGTGCGCTGGATGATTTGACTCAAAATGTCGCTTCAATTTATTTGGAACCAGGGACTCATTGCACAAAGTAGAGTTGCAGATCAAACAATAAGGAACCTGAGCATCTTAGGTCCAGATGCTATGAAACCATATTCGATGTACTCTTCATTGAACTTTCGCTTCGTTCCTTTTCGTTGATTCGGTACATTTTCTTTTACTAAAGATTTTTCAGATTTTTTTAGAAACTTATCCATGGCTTGAAAATTAAGTTTCTTTTACTAAATATCATCAAAAATCAGGAAATCGAATCACCTTACTTCGCAAAAAATATCATAAAATGAAAAACATGGAACAAATTTACTTGTGAAATTCATTCAACCATGACGTCACTTGGAAAAAAAATCGAAAAAACGCGGTAAATTCAGTTACAAAAAATCAAAATAATTAAATCAAGATTCAAATATGAACGTATATCTATTTGAATTTAAATACAAGCTGAATTATAAGTTAGAAAAGAAATGTTGGAGTTCAAAAACCCCAGCATTTTTGAATATTTTAAAAAAATCTCGCGACACACCTGCGAATCTCTCGCGACACACAGGTTTCAGAAACACTGTTCCAGGGAGAGGCCTAAGTCTAGGACTTTTTCCTTTTGGTTCCAGAGGCTCGCCTCCATCCTGCTTTCGATAATTTCTTTGCGCTTCTCTCCTATCCATATCGCCGGATATTTTTATCCGTCACGATCCTGGGAATTTCGAAGTTTGCGTTTTCGGTAGTCAACTGCGGAACGGCGCAATTTGGTTCTTGCGGGCGGGGAAAATTGATCCCGCCGTTGCTGTCACCACCGTAAAGGTGAGGTGACACATCTAGGGAGAGAGAAGTACTCTGTGCGTCGTAGGGGCTGGGGGCGACGGAGTTTGGGGAGCACTGTCGCGGGAGGGTAACATGGGTATTCTGTATCATTTCTTGCTCTACAACGGGGGCACTCGGCGAATCTGCTTAGTTCTACCTCAGCAGCAAGTGCTATCGTCAGCCCTCGGATTTGCACCGTCTTTGAATTCTGCCCGTCTTCTTCCGTATTGTCGCGCGAAGAAGAAACCGGTCGACATTCTGTTGTCGACATTCCTGTAGATACGGCCCTTTCTGGCTTGAGCTTTTGGTTCTAGCGTTTCATCGGTTTTGACATTACCTCAATAAAAATGGATGCGCGATAACCAAACGCACCGTATGTTGCACGACGATACCAAAAGTCCTTGTTTCAACATGGCTGCGGTCCCTTTCAAACAAAACCCTTAATCGAGATTAAACAACAACGAAAAAATCGATTTTAATTTATTGGAAGTTTGGTAAAAAATGTTATTTATAATTAAATAAAAGAGTCTTTCTTCGACATGCCTTTTTACTAAATAACCTGTGAGACCGCCATTTGCAGTTTAGAAAGGTCTCAGATAGACTTGCGTCAACAATAAAGTGTTTGTGCTATTCGGTAAGCTGGTTTCTTGAGCATTTTCGTTTGATCAATGGTAAATCCATGAAATTGGTGATTTTAAAGAGGGGTTAAATTTTTGTGCAAAATTAAGTAAAAAGACGCAAAGATGCAAAATAATTACCTTTTGATGGTGGTGGCCGTCAAAAGGCCCCACACCAATTGCCATGTGAAGCGACAAGCAATCAATTTCACTGATGCCTTGGGGCCAGGGTGAGTGAGGGAGTAAAATGGTGCTACACGTATCGTAAAAGGAGGGAGCGATAGGGGCACATCGGTTTGTCTGTTGAATGCTTGAGGTGAGACAGTATGGGGCAAAATGTGCTAAAAGTAACGCGTGCATTCGTGCCAGCGTCCACCAGACATCGTCCTCGGATATCGGGATACAACTTAAATGCAACAGAAAATGTTATTTATAATTTAATAAAAGAGTTTTTCTTCCACATGCCTTTTTACGAGGACCAGAACTTTCAGCATTAAATGTTACAACAGACGAAAATGATATAAGAAGTTGCGATTGTACATGGCCGGTGTAAAATAATTGAACAAGAATAAACGAAATAAAAACGAGGTAAATTTACAAGAAAGGCAAATTAAACCCTCGAAGTGTACAAAGTTTGGCAAACGCGTAATGGCGGCCATTGGAAGGCCTTTTCATAACGCGCGCCCTTCGATGAAGTCAGGGTAAGACTACTGTCGCCCGGTAAGGTAGACAAAAGAAACGTTTACTTTCAGCGATTGGATGACCCATCAAAGGGAGCACTTTCCTTGTTCTGGGTACTTATTTGTTCAATAATCGTGTCCATTTCGTGTCGAAATTCCACCATTCCTGGTCAGAGATGCTTGAGGTAGCTAGCACTGCACCGCTGTTCATAATATTGGTCAGCATTTTAACCAAAGTGTTGCGCTCGACGGATAAACGACGGTTGACCTTTTCCAAGTAATTGCTATCCCATTGCCGCCACTTCATCCGTTTTTCTAACCACGCATTCGCTTCAATCGCTTCTTGTTGTTGAACTTCATGTGGGTCACTCGCGATTTGACTGACGCATTTATATCTGCCGAATTTCGAGCAATGGTGGCAGTCAGTGTTTCTAGGAGTGGGGCGCGCGTTCCTCGTTGGGGGGGGGTTCGAGTTTTGGGAAGGTATATGTTGGTTGTGTTGGGGTAGGGTGTGCCGGGAACTGAGCTGCTGACGTACAGGCGATAGCCTCCTTAGACAGAGGATTTCTCGTGAATTCATTGGCACTAAACGTAAACTCTTCATGGCCTGGGAAGGCCTGTGATGACAGTTGTTTTAGCGCGATGTAGAAGTCTCGCAGGCACTCGCCGTCTCGCTGGGTGCGATTGAGGAGTTTGGGGTATGCGTCATTAGTTTCCGAACTGAAACAGCTGTTCTAGAGCTTCCAAGTATTGTGAGTATGGGACAAGGCCGTCTACTTGTGAGGCCACTTCAAGGGCCAGCTTACGGAAGGGTTCTGGGACCAATTAAAGGTAGGTACGGGTATTTGGAATCCAGTGGCCGAAATTGTCGTAAGAAGAGTTAAAATAAAATGCGCGAAAGTGATATGGTGTTTCCCTCGAGCAGTGACCTGTACCCGACGGAATGGGTGTTTCTGTTTTTTCGGACGTTGGCAGATATCCGCTCACAGAGACTAGCTTCACTATTTAATGATGTCCTAAACCTCTTATTCTGTCAGCGGTTGTCTGATGTCTCAGGTGTGCATGTGCGTGCTTTTTGTGTGCTTGTGTAAACCAGATGGTTCGCTTTACTTTGTTTTCCAACCCGTTCTCCTCCACAGCCAGATGACAGACGTTCTCACAACTTTCTCGCTTTGCGTCTTCGTTTCGCCCCGTGTGTCCTTGAGTTAAATATAAATATTTTTGTAAAAATCTCACTTGTTTGTGTTGATATGATGTTGAAGGGGTTTGGAAAAAAGTTTGCGGTGAGAAATTGGCATCGGTTATTGCAAGGTCCTGGGACAGTTGGCTGTAAGTGGGATAATTTCCAAGGTTTAGTTAGAATATGGGCGTGATTGTTTGGGTATTTTAAATACGCATTTCTATCTGAAAAATACATCATAAATTCGTATTTGCGAAAACGATTGCGAGGTTAATAAATAGTGTTGCCACTTTTGGCCGATATTTCGGTGTTGAATATTCCACACAGGAGAAATTGTTACGTTTTTGTGCCAAGAGACAGGTCGCCAATACCTATGTTCTCGGGACATCAGAGACCCAATTGGAAGATACAACAATTAATCAATTCTATTTATAGTATTTCGAAGACTTCGTGGCCCAATAATCAGAATTGCACGATGGCCAAAGATTAAGGTCGTTAATGAATAATATTGTTTATTATTCAAACAATAGTGAGGGCCCGACCTGGGCCGAAAACGCCGACAAGGCGCGATGCCTAGCGCCAGTTGCGGCGAGTCCTGTCTGGACACACGTGGGGCATGTCGTGGTAAAAAGTGGGGGCCGGCTTCTGGTGTCGACGATGTTGTCTTAATTTTCTCCACATTAAGATCACAGCATGCGTTGTGGTATGCGTTAGCCAATGGGGTTTCAGTTTAATGGATGTCATGCGTGGGGCATAAATAAACACATCAACAACTTCACATCGACGCAAACACGCAGTTCTACATTTCACTTTCCTACCATCAACCCAGTATACGAAATTATGCGCAGTATATTGTATATTTGGGCATCAAACTTGCCAGCATTAACATTTAAGACAAGTTTAAGTCGACAAATATGCAAGATACAACAACGAGGCAAATGTTAATATCGAAGTACAAAAGACCAACAGTCCCGACAGAGACTGGTCTGATAACAACAATTTAACCCTCTCGCAAATCCTGAATTGATCGTCTATCGCAGTGGCGTTGTAGGAGATAAGGATCAGTTGTCTGCGACAAGTGATTCTGATGGTATTCACGTTATCGAGCAGTAGAATGTCCGGCATCATTAATTGAAGCGAATTAGAATGGTCATTGTTCGGATAAGGAAAAGAGAACAGACCGATAATATGTTGCAAGGTGTACTACGCTAATGACTGTGAATCTAACGAACACTCTTCCTTGTTTCATGGCTTAGCAATAATTGACCGTGGTAGTGCTTTGCTGATTATTGAATGTATGTTCTTTAATGGTTAGATAACAAATGAGTGCTTGTTTGTTATAAGTGCACGAAAAAACAATCTTGCGATTAATATGGACGATTAAATAGCGGCTTAGCTTCTTGAAAATGCGGCCAATGGTTCCTCCGGGCCTGTGAAGTACAAA
>JAPUBX010001007.1:0-90314 GCA_028672205.1 Proteocephalus fallax | reverse complement strand
TACCGTATAAAATTTCTGGAATCAACATTATTGAAAATTACAAATGATAACTGCGATGACATGTCAGCAACCATAAATACACCCCAGTGTTGTTGATTTCGAGTAACGAGTGCTTTATCCGACGGAATTGAGGAAGGCGCAAGACAGGATTTTCCGCTGCGCATGTTGTATCGATTACACTCGGTGGGCAAGGCGAAAGTTTCGTCGAAGCTGCGAAGAGCAGCTCGAGGTTGTTTGAGACCAGTCGAAGTAATGGTTGTTTTTTCCGGCAGGGGCCAACTTTTTATGGTAGACGGAGTCAACTCGCGTTGGTTTCTTTCACCATCGGCATATTGTAGCATAGGCGTACTCACCAACTTCCAAAAAAACCAGAAAGTCACACGATTGAAAACGTGAATTGACTCATCGCATAAAGCTACTCTTAATCTACATATCAAGACCTCCTCGGCTGAACAGGGAATTATGTGAAGCGATTTCTAGAGTATAAACATCTAATCTCAGAAAGATTAAATGGTTATACATTTTGATGCGTTCTGCAGAAGGCCATGCTTTGAAGACAACTGCAATACCTCAGTGACTGCTTGCCTGAGCTATTGACAATAACCATTCGTCTTGCAGACATTGCATAAAGCCAAGTCATCCACATATTTTATTTGTGTCACGTCATTACAGGACCAAAGGATGAACTTGTATAAGTTTAAAAAACAAAGCAGATAGCACTGCGCCTTGTAGTACACCGCAGCTATTGGGCAAGGACGATTAGTCTTCATTTCTTACTTGACCGTTTTGCGTCGGTTATAGATATAATATTTAAGGCAATTAATCAACCATCTTTCACCACCATCTCCACAGGGCTGAGAAAGGATGTGGGGGCGTTAGAGTGAGTGTTGAAAGCAGAGGTGAAGTCAAAGAAAACTGCCTTTATGGCTTTCGCTCAAGCATCTAGTGAAGAGTTGAAGGTGTGCGAAAACGAAGTAACGGCGTCCAGAGTGCTTCTATTTTATTTATAAGCAAACTAGTACGGGTCATCGGTCGTTTTCAGCGTGTCCTTCAATTAAGAAAAGAAGTGTTTCTCAATCGATTTAACCAGCAGATGAGTTTGCGATAAGTCTAAATTTAACAGTTCCCCCGAAACCATTCGCTGGTTTCGAAATCGGTGTTATATCTCTCCATTCCGAAGGAAAGCAGCATTCTCCTAATGAATAACGAGCGTAGTGACAATCGGAGAAATCTCGCGGTGACAGATTTTAAGAACTGGGGGGTTGTTCTCCGTGACCACCGTAAACCTTTTCCCATGTACGTTATCTTCGAACGAATTTATTGCCCCCCATTCATCCAGTTTCGATTCATATTTCTACCTATGAGAATTAAACTAACATATGGGTATCGAATCAATCACGATTAAAAAAAGGTTTAATCTCTCAAAGCGTTTTTCTTCAATGTATTTCGGTCAGTACGGTTGCGGGATTAAACAATTGTCCTAGACTTTACGTCTCTAGTAACAATTTTGATTTGCACCATGCAGAAGACCGAAGGTCGAGCTTATCAAATGTATGTCTAATTTTATCTACCTAGGAATAAGAGGAGAACCCAATTGTGGACGAACCAATGGTATGATCGCAGCCTGTATGCGCGGCGCTGAAGAAATTAAATATTTCGATCACACAAAATTGTGAGCTTATAATTCGTTCATTTAGTTTGTTTAATTTACGATAGTTGTTGTATAATGGTCACTTATGAATGATTAACACAACTGCGTGGGCATTACTAAAAATAAAACTGGAACTCAAATAATGCCTCATTCTTTGTTGACTGGATTCATTGGGTCACCTTTCAGTGAGTAATCCAAGGAAATTAAACCTGTACCCCCTGAAATACCAATATCAACATCCAACGACTCGTCCGATGTCCATCGATGTACTTCGTTGCATTGGCGGTGTGTTTGCGATCTTTTCCACGCTTACGACGCAGAATCGCTCTATCTTCAATGCCCTTTCGAATGGAAATGATTTTTAACTCTTATTCTCTTGATGTATTCTGTCCCTTTTATTATTATATTTTTGGATGTTACTGAGCTTCTAAACAGGTCCAAGCTTTTGCCCAACCTCTCTGAAGGTCATTCAATTGGTGCCTGTGAAGTCAAGAGATCATTTGTGATCATTTTTACCCCACGCTGTGTGATCTGTCGAGAAACCCTGAATCGATCTAGATTATCAGTCGCATTGCATGTCTTCGGTCTCCTTACACCAAGATGCTTGCCTATTACATCAAACGCTTAGTCAATGACCTTTAGACCGATGTGTCAACAGGCGACACGATACGCCGTTTCCATTCACAAGCATTAATTTAATTTGTGACAGTTCGTAATTTACGAAAAATTGTTTAATTTACAGGCTTATTTCTCGTTGCACCCCCAACAAAATAAAGCTTCCCTAAATCAATAAAAAATCACTGCATTTTGCAAGTTTTGTAGTCCTAAATAAGAGAATCGGATTCGATGAACCTGCTATTCCCGTTACTAATTCCCATCCTTCTGAACCAGCTGATCTTGCTAATACTACTCCATCCGTTCCAGACCAAAGCTCGCAAGCTCTACCTCGGCGCTCGGAGCTTCTGTGTTTGAAATTGCCGGATGAAAACCGCATGCCATCGAAGCTGCTGCATCTAGGTGGATGTGGTAGTTGCTAACTTTTACTACGCTGATTATTGTACCGAACTTTCAAAAAATAATTAACGTCTTCTCATTCTGTAAAGGTCTTGGTAATCTATTTGAGTAATACCGGTAAGACAGAAAATTCGTCCATTCTATATCACGAGTAAATTGAACCCGCCTATTACAATAACCCTGCGAGTAATGTGTCCTAGACCAGGCGCTGGAATTCCTCTTACACGGTGTATTGTATCGATCGGTACGTGTCTCGGGCATCCTGGATAACTCGTCGGCGACCACGTCCAGCTTTCCTGCCAGTTTTTGCAAAATAAAATTATTAACAGTTTTTTCTAAAATCTTTTTCTTCTTTGCGTTATAACTTTTTATATTAAGTCATTGCTCCAATGCCATTGAGATAGCTTTTTTATTTCACAATACACAATGTTTTAACTCCGTTGGGGGTTCATCGAGTTTTACATCGAATGATAGATCGGCAATAGATACAGAGATTGGACAGGTCTCTAAGGCACTCTCTCTGAAGACCATAAACAAACTGTTGGGTGTTTGATTTTCTTCAGCTGAGATTTTGCATGTAGGGATAGGGTCAGAAGGAGAAAGCCACAAGTTAATTGTTCGTCGAAGAAAGGTGAGATTCGTTGTCATACTTCCTTCTGCCGCATCATTTAAGACGTTTCATCGCTGCTGGCTTTGGCTTTAATCGGTCTCGATCGCACAGGTCCACCTGACAGCCGCCAAGATAGGAAATAAGAGGACTGTTGAAATGACAAGGCTTCCTCAGGCGTTTGACGACCTTGGACAGTAGACTGAACTGAATTTGATTAGTCAAAGGTCGTTAGAGCATCATCTTGTCGTATTTTATTCAAGAAGATTATCACACAAGCAATTCTGTGATGGCCCAACATCGCATAAGGTAAGTTAATTGGTTCAGGTGTTGTTGTTTGATTTTCTTACTGTTTCGCATAATCCATTTTTACCCCACGCTGTGTTATCTTGATCCAAGAACCACGTCGATCTTGATTATCAGTTTTCTTGCATCTCTTTACCTTTTTAACCCCAAGCTGCTTGCCTTTTGCATGAAACGCTTCATCAATGACCTTGAGACCGTTGCGTCAATAGGCTGTAACCCTGTTTTTTATTCACACGCATTAATTTTATTTGTCGCAATCTGTCATTAAAACCATAAACTTGAAATTCAATTCAACTAATTTCGATAAACAGAGTTTCTCATCCTCTAAAGCCCAAACAAACGGTGATAAACATTACAATAAAATAATTCAATATACAGTGAGTAAAATAAAAATATAGCTTCGACGGCTGTATTAAGGGTTCAAACTATTCAAGATAGCCACCTATTTATCACGTTTTGTTTGTAATGATTTACTTCCTAAGCGACTAAGCGAAGTTAAAACGGGATAAAAAAGTTCATTGTCAGACGTAGTTCGACGGTTATGATCGTTTTCACTCCACGCAATGTGTTATCTTTCGAGAAACCCTAAATCGATTCAGATTATCAGTGGTATTGCATGTCTTCGGTTTCCTCACACGAAGATGCTTGCCTATTGCCTCAAACGCTTCATCAATGGCCTTGAGAACGATGTTTAAACAGGCGACACGATACGCCGTTTCCATTCACAAGCATTCATTTAATTTGTAATAGTTCGTAAGTAACGAAAAATTGGTTACTTAACAGCCTTATTTCGAAAAATAAGGCATCTTTTGATCCGGTTTCTTATCCTCTGAAGTCCCAAACGACGATGATAAACAGGACATACCAATAATTCAATATAACATGAGCAAAGTAAAGTATAGCTTCGAAAGCCGCATAAAGCACTCAGACTATTCTAAACAGCCATATTCATCACGTTTTGCTCGAAATAATTTACTTCCTAAGCGACCTATTTAAGTTAACACCGGATTAAATTGTTCATTCTCAAACGTTTCTTTGGTGACGAAATGTCCAAAAACGCTCTTCCCATTAATTTAAACCTCCCATGGCGCCGTCTAACCAACTTAATGAAACAGAACTGTCACTAGAGACCTGAACTCAAGAACAAGTGTTGCAGCCCGAAACTGTTCCGACCGTACGACATTGAAGAAAGACAACGCTTGACGAGGTAAAACGTAAAAACGTTTTATTTCATCGTGATCAATCTGATCAATCAATTATCACAAGCAGAAATATTTATCGCTACAAAACCATTTATTAGAGTTCAAGAACACGGATATGGCTTCCATAAGAATATCATTTTTATTAATTGGATAAAATCGTTTAAATTATATTTTGGACACGTGAGAATAGGTTTTCATTGGATAACAACGGCGCCGTTCAATGCTGCGAGAACATCGGGATGACGGGCGATCCGGCGCCAGGTGAACCGCTTCAAGCGCTCCTCGTCAATCTTAAAAGAAACAAAAGATACTGTTTCGAGAAAAAACGAAAGCACCATTCTTTCTCTCTATTGATGGATTAATTCGATTAAAACACTTTTCATTGTTTCATCAATGGAAGTTTCAAAAAGTGCATGAAGTGGCTATTAAGTAATTAAATTAACAAAAACGCTTACCTGGTGGCTGAATGTGTCATGTTCGCCATCACAAAATTGCTCGATTTCATTATCCCCTTTAAGTTGATACAAATGAATGAAATAAAATTGTGCCGTAGAAAAATTAAAATAGTTTCGGGGTAAAATCAGCATACCGAAAACGAAAAGGCGATGATTATGGACTACGAGGTGATGCACAAACGACTTTTCACCAATCGAATTCAGTTCGGTCCACTGTCCGAGGTCGCCAAATGCCTGTGGAAGCCTCATCATTTCCACAGTCAACCGTTTTCTTGTCCCACCCCCCACAAGAACTCGTCCACTAAAAAGGGCGATTCCGTGCCAGCTGCGCACGTGGTGCATCGGTGACAAGTCAACCCACTTCGATTCCTTGACGTCAAGACTGAACAGCGACACGTATGCCATTTCACCGTTGCCATTAAAGCCGCCGGTGATTAATAAGTGTTCTCCGTTTAACAAACATTGGTCCTCATAACCGATGCATATCGCGGCAGCTCCTTGACCTCCTTCTCTGAGTTCAGGCAGCGGCAACCAGGACTCACTGTTTGAACGAAACAAAAGGAAGCAAAACACAGCAGTTATCAAACGTCTGAAATGACGCGGTAGAAGGAGAATGTACCACAAAGCTCACCTTCCTTCCATGAACCATTCGCATGTTGCATGATAAATTCCTTCGTATTCTCCACCTCCCCCACAAGCGAAAATCTCGTTGGAAGATGCCGCAACAGCCGGCCCTCTTCTAGGAGTCTTCAGGGATGGTGCCTCGAAGACGTGTCCGGTCTCCGGATCTACGACGGTTACAGTTGCATGTGCATCACCCCATACACCACTCGTTGCACCCCCAACAAAATAAACCTTTCCTAAAACCATAAAAAATCACTGCATTTTGCAAGTTTTGTAGTGCTAAATAAGAAAGTTTCCATAGTAGCAAGCAAGAGATGACTCACTGTTAAGATTGGCAACGCCGCAATAAGAGAGACGCGGAAAACAAATGTCAATTGGGTTTTCTTGCTGAAACTGCGGCATTGTCATCAGAACGGATGTTTTAAAGTCATCTTTCGCAGGACCGTAGACAAGGATATTCGTGTTGAGAAGCCTTAATTGTTCTCGAACTTCATTAAAGTGCTTCCTAAAATTTATACCGTCAACGATTAAGGATGGAGCCAGTTGTGAGCAGATCCTTAAATCAAATGCAATAGAGTAAATAAACACTCACATGCAATCGCGATTAAATCGGAAAGTCGAGACACCAACCATGAATTTATCCACAGCTCGCTGAGTAAGTTCGCCCACGTCCATGCACGCCAGGAGACGCGTGAAAGCAGTCGTCAGCGTCCTGGGCTCATTCAAGTCGCCCTTCTGGGCATCCCCCCAGGAGCATATGACGCGGAAGAGTTCGTCTGCGGTTAAAGACGCAGACTGACTGACATAACGGGCGACCTCGTCTTCCTGGAATATTTCTGGAACGAACTCGGTCGGCGACATACCTTGCCACAGGAAACTGTAGAAATTGTCGCATTGTATTGTTCTTGCAATTTCAAGGTAACGCGGCAGCCTTTCCTTTGTTATTCTAAAAAAAGCTATTGATAATTGAAAGAAATCGATAACCTGCACGCCATAAACTCCACACACGAGAGCTGCAGATGCTCACAGTCCAGCATAAACGCCGCCAGGTAGAGACGTTCCACAGTGTCCTCGGTTATCTCAACATCTCCTGTGTATGCAAAGTCGAGGATCTGTTCAACTATCCTGTAGTGAAAATGTCAGTAATTCTGTCGAAAGCAAAAACTTTACCTCTTGGGAAAACGGTGCAATGACAGTTGGAGGTTGCCATTGATGGGAAGAGCGTTCTTGGTAATTTCGTCACCGAGCAATGGCAGTCGAGTGGCCAAGACGCCACGGTGTGCATTTACAATCTCGTCTCCATCGACCTTTTGGCATGAAATGAAGTCGCTGACCAAATGACTAACCTTGATTTGTAGATCGCATTGCAGACCCGATGGTCTGAGGGCATTCAATTCATTGTAGTTGAAAAGTTCAGAACTCGCGCACTGAGTCGCTTTGTCTTGCCTTCCCTTTACCGATCTCGTTTTCGCACGTTTAATGAACGCCATTTCAAGATTTTCAGCTGACAAATGCTGAGATTTCTTAATGTCGAGCGTTAAAAGCGTTATGTGCCGCGAAGTTGACCTTGAAAGCGTGGATTCGTCAGTATGGGCGTGCATGCCTCATGCCAAACCAATCGCAAGCGATATTACATCTCGCGTCAATTTGGAAGTCACGTTTAGGCTCTAAAACACCAGACTAGATTTCTAAGCCAACAGTACTTATTGAACAAAAACATATTTCGTAAAATATTTATAATCGATCAATTTTATCCAATTTTAACTTCGCTAAGAAGCTTAGGATGTAAATAATTCAGAACAAAACGTGATCAATAGGTGGCTGCTTAAAATAGTAACAGCGCTTAATGCAGCTTTCGAAGCTTTCTTTTTTTTCTCACGTTATATTAAATCCCTGCAATTTCAAGTTTATGAACGTTTTTGGACTCCAGAGAATAAGAAACTGGTTCAAAAGATGCCTCTCTTAAACGAAATTAGCTAAGCAGATTATAGTTAGCTTAATTGGATTTCTTAGTAATGTTTGGAGTCTACGTTGTAACATAAGTTGGTAAATGGCAGCATTTCCCCAAGTCGATGGTGTTAATGACAGACTGCGATAAATTAAATGAATGCGTGTGAATTAAAACGGGGTTATGGCGTGTCGTGTCGCCTGTTGATGCAACAGTCTCAAGGTCATTGATGAAGCGTTTCATGCACTGAAGGCCTGTGGGGGTCTCATCCTTTCCACAGTGTTCTAATTGGCTGTCTAACACCAACCCCCAAGTACCCTTCCACAAAAAGTAGCCGTGTTATGCCAGCCGCGAGCGACATGCATCGACGCAGAAAACTCCACAAACGGAAGCTGAAGATGCTCATACTTCAGCCAGTTTGCCAATTATCAAGTGTGTTAGGAATGAGTCACTAAATCGATTAGAATGTTACGTGACAGACAGATTGGAAGGAGTACCTTTTACCACGGCCTGGTTGTCTACAGTAAACAGGAATTCATGAAAAGACCATGATTCAAGGTCATGACGATATTGTTGGATTCCGCAACAAGGAAATGTATGTATTATTTTTTTGACAAGCCTATTGTAAGGGTCATTGACTACACGGTTCGTATACTCTTCGAAACGTTCACTAAAGACTAATTCTTAAACAGGCATGAACAATCATATCGTTACTATGCAATATATTTTTAATCCAGCATCGTATTCTATCGTTCGTTTACCTGACGCATGCCGACTGAGAGACATAGTTCCCACTATACTAGTTCAAAGGACGTCTTTTTAGTCGAGCTAAATGTCTCCAGATCTGAAGAGTGCTACAACGGCTCCCCGATACTAGACTTGATGTCTAAGCCAACAGTACTTAATGAGCAAAACATTTAGAATCGAACAACGTATGAGAATGAACAACTTTATCCGGTGTTAATTTCGCTAAGTCAAACATTTAGAGCAAAACGTTAGTTCCTGGACAAAGGTATTTGCTATGGGCAATCGGTCACAATTTTATTCAATAGCGATAAGAGCATTTGTGTTTTAATCCGATTGTTCTAGAAACAAATGGTCGCGTCTTTGAGTTTAGTCAATAGCGCTACGATCGCCAGTCATTCTGATGTTCTCGGACGATCCGCCGTCATTCAATGAAAACTAATTTTCAAGTCCACACAATTTAATTTAAACGATTTTATCCTATTTATAACACTGACATTCTTATGAAAGCCAGTTCTGAGTTCCTGCAACTCTTAAAATTGTCCTGTTGCGATAAATATCTCTACTTGTGCGAATTCAACTAAAATATGGCTATCGAATGCATCAACATGAAAAAAAAACGTGTAAAAGTTATAACCCCAAGCGTTTTCCTTCTTCAAAGTCGTACGGTTGCGAGCTGCATAAGCGTCGCAGATTCCGTCTAAGAATATATCCGTTTTTAAAGTCGGCTTTTTCGATCATGACTGCACCATTCAACCATACAGAAGACCGAAAGATGAGCTTACCAAATGAATATATTTTAATAAATATCCAAAAATCACGTAAAACTACCAATAATAATGCATGGAGGCACACGTTGATACGTTGCGATCGAAATGGTCCAAGAAGTGACGCATTAACGCTCAGAGTAGTCGACCAATCGCGTCGCACGTCTTGATCGGCGACATACCGTAGTGTCCGCGCAAAGTGATCTATAAAATCACACATTACGTTGCACAAAAACGTATTTACTGATTACAATCAGTAGAGCGTATTTATTAACTTACGTTTTGGAGACATGTGGTTGGTTTACGGTTTCGCCGTGGACGCTGTTCATTTTGTTGTTACGATTGCCAATTCTGGACGGGACATCCAACGGAATCTAGAATGAAAACAACAGACTTCTCATGAAACCAAGTAGAGACACGGTTTTAATCTTACCAGTGAAATATTAATGGTTTCTGAAGGCGATCCTATTCGTTGAAATCAATCAGTTATCTAATTAACATAAATAATTTCAATCCCTTACAAATATCATGAAAGAAATACGTTATCTGCCTACCGTATAGAATTTTAAGAATCAAATTTATTGAAAATTACTCCAAGGATGCACTCATGAAACCAGGGATGACGTCTGACTTGTGGTGTAAGACGGGGCGAATTCATTTGAATACACAAATGTTGATATTTTCGAGGACTTACTAATGATTATTGAGTCGAAATGGCAGTAACCAACTAATTCTCTCTGGAGTTGCTGATTTGGAGCAACGAGTGGGAAATGCCTGCCCACCCGTGGAAAATAAGAAGGACATGTTTCTACAGAGGCGAGTAGCATACCTTTGAGGCCTTGGATGACCTTGACCCGCGTGTGAAAGAAGACTGGGGGCACGGGATGAGGGATTTATCAGAGGGAATTGATGAAGGCGCAAGACAGGATCCCCTGCTGCGCATGTTGTATCGATTACACTCGGTGGGCGAGGCAGAAGTTTCGTCGAACCCGCGAAGAGCAGCTCGAGGTTGCTTGAGCACAGTCGAAATGATGGTCGTATCTTCCGACAAGGGCCGAACTTTTATGGTAGCCGGAGTCGACTCGACGTGGCTTCTTACACAATCGGCATCTTGCCGCACAGGAGTGCTCACCAACTTCAAAAGTACCAGAAAGTCATATGAGGGCTACCATTTACAAACTCAAGACGCACAGTGACTCGTTGCATAAAGCCACCCCTTGTCCAAGCCGTTTACAAAAAAATAACCTCCGCGAGCACGTTATGACGGTTTGAACTCCTCGGCTGAACAGGGAGTTTGGTGAATCCACGAATGTATCGGCCAATCAACAGCCGTAGTCCCTTCACAAACAGCAGAATTTTATGACTCTCACCATTGCGTGCAAGTGGGTATTTTGGACTCAAAATTCTTGGGGAGATCCCCTTAAAGGGTTACCAAGAGAATGAGTCAACAACAAAGCTGCGGAGGAAATTCACGATTTTTCACCAACGTATACGGTCGTTCAAATGAACGCGTAATATCTCGAATACGTTTTCCTAACAACTGGGATTTAATTGGATGCTGATTATACTAGTTCTCATGATGAGCGCAGTTCATCGACGACAACCAGCGTATGGCAGACGGGAGTACAAAAACGCTACGAAACTGAATCGGGAGTAAAGAAGCGTAAACGATTACTACAAAAACCCACCCTTCTGGCGGCAGTCGTCAATCGTTGCCCGGGCCGTGTCTTTGTCGTCGCCTACAAAAACAAAGTATGTGGTTTTCAAGAGATAAATCCATCAAACGCCGAATTAAAACATGGATTTTGGGCAAAAAGGGAGGCTTCATTTAGTTAATGACATACTTTGGATGATTCCGAACTTGGATCAGACGTATCCACGCACAGTGACGAAACAGTTAGACGGGAGCCTCTGGTGCGAAGGTTGTATCGACTGCACCCGGTGGATGACGTTGATGTCTCGTCCATCTTCCGGCGGGTGGCTGGGGGGAGAGGGTCAACTGTGTCCAACGACAGAGACCGACGCTTTACTGTAGCTGGAGTTGACTCAATATGTGCATAAGCTTTGCGTTTGGGCGTGCTTGCGTATTCCTTCGTCTACAAAATGAACGCAACGCGTCGGTCACAATGCCTAGACCGCTTATTTTAAACAAAAATCATCAGAAAGCTAGGTAAAAAGTCATTTTATCCCCAAGTAGTCTTGGCTTTGACGCAACCCGATCAAATGTGGAATACTAAAATGAATAGCAACACTTACACCAAATTCGATAAGTCGAGTGAAAGCTTGGAGCGGCGATCTTGTTTTGGCAACAGTGGGTGATTTATGAACAATCGTTCGGGTTTTTTCTGAATTTTGCAAATCCGTACAAGGTGGAGAGGACGAGTTGTCCAGTAAGGAATTTAGGAGTATTGATTTGGTTTTTCGCCTTAAAAGGATACATGGAATTTGTAATACAAACCATCCGAATCGCATGCCTTCACAACAACAAAAAATACCTTGCAGGTGGAGTACAATCGAATTTTACGAAAAACCGTGAACCGTTGACGTTCGTCTGAAACATAGACGTGCTTAATTCGTCGATGGGACTACATTCATTATAAATAGACGCGCGACAGCTTATCGAATCGTCTATAATCGTGGGCGGTGTTCGGGGGATTTTATCGCGACTTTCAAATGGATTCACTTTTTGATCGAGCGAACCCATTTGCAAAAAATACCGAATTGCCCACTTCGAAATAAAAAATGTTAAGGTGATACAAACAAACTAATAACAAGGTGCCTATAAAATATGTATCAGAGATAAACAAATTGTTTCGTTTATACAATTGTATATCTTCTCTAAAATTAAAATACTTCATCCCCATAATATAGCGAAAAATCTCGTTTTCTATTATCCATTACTTGGTTGTATTGTTTTATATTCGAGTTTTCGTTTGTGGATTTGGATAAATTAACCGTGTTTATGAGTCGGTTTATCTAAATTCTGATTTGTAAAAGCATGCATTTTATTGCGTGAAACTTTCAGTATATTCGAAAGATGGATTTTTCTTAAACTCAGACCGAATATAAGTACGCGTCATCAGATATTTATATTCTGGCGAGAACATCAATTTATTGCTCAAATCGTTAAAGTAATTGTCTCAATGGCTGGTACTTCTATTGGTGCTATTAAGTCAATTTCGAACGATTTAAAGAGAATAAATAAACGTTAATATTAAGCATCGCGTATCTCCTCCCAACGTATTTTTCGTGAACGTAGGATTATTATGCTTGATATTGTTCTATAGTTTTTAAAGCTTAATAACGCACTGGAGCAATGAGACCAGGGTAAATAACTGATACCTTAGTTTTTATTTATTTCACATAGTTGTCAATTAAGAAAGGTTAAACAAGTGCACAACGTGTTTCACAGTCTTTCTTCAAGCGCTCTATAGCGGAAATGGCTTCCACCTGAGTCATATTTATATGTTGCTACGGCTACCATGACTGCTACTTATACCATTTGTACTAATTATAAGATTAAGGTTACTTTGCTAGTAATGCAGCAACAATTACCATCGATCAGTTTCTTTAGTTCAATGAACTTCCTTCGTTTTATGAAGCTTGTAAACGTCATTTAATGTTAAGCTTTTGTTAAAAAACCAATTGAGAATATTCAAGGTCTATTTTCAGCACTCTCCTCAATCTCCCTAATCCACTGAGCGAAGTGATTCCTTATAGTTTGTCCACCCGTGTGGGCGTCGATTATGTTGACGTCCGACGATACCAGCAGACTCGATATCCATTCTTTGTTTCCGTCACCGTTGGCGAATCCATCACTGGAAGAATTCGGCTTCACGGCACTCTCGTCAGGGGGCCCGATGTAATCCGTATCAGCCGATCTTATGACATAGCTTGCTGCGGCAACAGGTTCTCCTTGAAAAATTTCTAAGACTTCTACGGAATGTAACTGCCGACTACTGAACTGCCGGATGTCAATATCTTCGGTGAGTCTATAACCCTTGGTCTGTGGGATAAGGTAGGCAGTCAGGCGTGCCATGGCATTCGATTGGATGGATTTGCTAGAAAATGTGTAAGTGGTGAGCCTATCTGAAATGTACAAACGAATAAATTTCGTGGCGTGGTTGTGAATTCCTCATTTCGTGGTAGTTCAACCCGAACTATGGTAGAACCAACAAATTTGTATCGACCGTGTTTGTTTTTTATCTGCTTAAACGCGATCAGCCGAATCCTATGGTCTTGAATTACTGAGCAAATCCAGATAGCGAAATAGAGAGCGTGGATTTTACGTTACGATGTCACACATAGTAATTTTTATATAACATTTTACTTACCGAAAATTGTATTCTGACTATAATCCATCTGTATATAAATTAAATAAGAAAATCAATTCAAATTTAAAGACCCAATTATGTTATATTATCACAGCACACGCCAAATTAAAGAAGCATTTATATATGGCGCAATAAAAAAGACGCTTCAGAACCACTAGCAAATGATTCAATTATTATACTGATCCCTACATTTTCAATGGATATAAATTTCTACATTTATAGAAGTAATCAAATTTTGATTACGAGCATAAGTGCGAAGTTAATTGGTCGAACCGAAGGTCGTGTTAATCTTAATTTAGCAACGTGGGCCTCTCAAACATGTAAACACTTACATAATACGATTGTTTTCCTTCTCGTGATTCACTCTTCATTCCCATTAGCCTATCCCTCTAAACAAGAGTGATCATCACGATTGATAATATTTTAATGCAATAAACAAGGAATTGACGACCGAATTGAACGTACCGGGATGTTTAGACGCGAATACATTACGTCATATGCAGTAGTGGCAATGCTTTCTGAGTCACGGCTTACGGCGAGAAATACTACTGAGTAATATGATTTCTAAAGGTTAATGAATCCGTCACAAGAATTTCACTAATTTGGGTCAGGGATTACGACACAAATGGGCCAGTTGTGGAAATGTTTTCAGTAGGCCATATTTATGATAAGTCATACCTCGAGCTCAACATTTTTGTCCACCTTGAATGATGGAAAGGGCAATCCAAGGTCTGTAAGCAGCAATTCGGATCCACAGGGAGTTGATTGAGGCTCGATGTAGAATCTAGGGCATTTGCAGGGTTCCAGCCACTGAATACAACATTTTTGTAACCCAATTGCTAAGGTAGGAAGCAATATTACAAACCATTGAGCCAGTACTCGCATCGTGATACGTGAATTGCATCAGATTATGATTATTGATCGGCCAATTTCAAATAGGCTGCGACAGTAATTTGAAGCGCTCATTAAAAAGAAAGCTCGTATGAGCCACATATACTTTGAATAATTGTTTGATTTCGAAATCTTGAACCTGCATAAACTTTGGCAAACATGGGATAAAAAATAAAGAGGGCAAGCCGAATGTTATTTCGGCTTAGGGAAATTTGAGACGGCCAATTAAAGCAGATCGTTATGATCAGAAGAATCCGAGCGAGAATGATTACTACATGAATTGATAATGAACCCTATGTGACAGCCTTTGAAGAAATATCAATTTGAGCTTCAAGCACTGGTTAACTAATATTTGTACGGCTCCAAAATTGTCACTTAAAAAAGCTCTTCCTCTAGCCATAATAAGCCTCCTCGTAACCACAGTAGCGTTACAGCGGTGTCCCTGTTATTGTGTGTGTGCTGGCATGATGTAAGTTTGTGGGTGCAGGTAATCAAATAGATGCGGGTTATCCGTGAGCATATTACAATTGCAGTCAGGTCACCGTGGCCAAAGTCTCAACTATCCCAACTGCGCGACAATTGAGTTGAGAGGTTTTAAACAGTTTGCTTCAGAGTGACTTATCGAACCGCCATGAGGCCAATACTAGGCCAAGTGATCTTTTCACTGACACGACTAAACGGCAGTCAACCAACTAAGTTGCTTCTCGTGAAACACTCGGTGACCTGTATAATGCCTGCAAGCTGAACGAGAATTCCAACCGCCTTGGGAAGACATGGATCAGGCGTTTGGGCGTGTTTCTGAAAACATTCTGCGGCTGACTACATCAAATTAAATCTCCACCACGCTTTCGATGAGAGCACATGTAGACAAACTCTGTAATTTCGCCACTACGTCAGCAGACCAATTCAACAAACGGTTATCCAGAAGTGAACGTGTGGATGCCGTCGATTTGAAATGCCACGATCTCTGTTTTCTAATTCACCGTTTGGGTTGGTTCCCTCGGGGGCTTTCCATGGTCTACGATTGTCCAAATGTGTTACCCTTCAAAGGCTTTTTAAAATGGTCCCGTTATCCAATCGGCAATCTATCTGCTCACTCCGAGACACCAAACTTCGTCGTGATTTCGTTAGTTGTTCCTCCTCGACCAGCACATCGCCACTCGGCCATTCCTAGGCAAGAACGAGCTCCACGTGAAGTTAATAAAGCGTTTTTATCGATATAATTATTTGCGGGTTGATTGTCGACAGACCATGGTCGTGTTTGGGGTCACAGACTCCGTCTGTCTCCAATGGTGGCGATAGTCTCTCATTTGTGGACATTTCAGGCACCTTCGGTTGAAAGTGACTCATGCATGTCTCGTCGGGGGAAATGACTATTCTCGTTTTGTTTAGCCAATAAATTACTTTCGAGCAAGACAAAAATCACTCACTTATTTTAAGACAGTGGATTGGTTTCGGGACAGTCGGTTTAGCGATATTTTCACCGTAGAATAGAAAATGATCAGTTGGTTTTTATAATTTTTGTGTTCTATGTTCTTTCTAATTAGCCTGGATTTCATTAGCTGTATTGTTGTTTTAATTTATTAATATTAATAAGAGTTGCATTATCCCAAGGCCGCGTTTACTCGTGCATTCTCGGAAGTATCAATTGTTGTCTTTATTGATTTTTTTCCTAATCGAGCAATTTAAATCCTTTTTTCTGCCAGAATACTGCAAGTGTAATAAATTAAGGGAGTTGTTGAACGATCACGGCTAATATTTACAAGGTAGACAGTCGTCCATGACTAAATATTCACAGAGCAAATAGCTGTTTCAGTGAGTTCCCCGACAGTGGTCCATTTCAGCACGTGAAAAACTTTCAACTACGAAATAAATCAATGATGGTCCGATGATGTGTGTTAATATTCGTAAGATTGCGGTTATTCACTACAATAAATAATTTGGTAACGTGTATATAGAGGATGAAATAGGGAATTCGAAAAATTTCCAACACTGCATCCGGTTGTTCTTTTGGTAGCGTGAATTGGTGTGCTGGTAAATATATTCATATCGTAATCTACGTGTTGTTTCTTTATTTTCGTCAGGAGGAAACAAACCAAGCGGAAATACGGTTCCAATTGTTCTGGTGCATATCAAAATTATTTTCAAAAGCCGACGAATGTTCCAGAATAATTATTCACAAATTGAGCATTTCTCTAGTTTAAATGTTTCTAAACGACTTTTATCAATCTATCCGGTGTATATATTTTTTAATTTTCTCTGCTTTTGCGTATACCAATTTTAAAGGAATCATTTTACACGCCACGCATCTGCACAGCTGACTATTTTTTGCCGACTGGCTAATGACTGGTCGGTGGGCTCGGTGCGCAAAGACGCACTTGCGCGCATGACCCTGTATTGGGATTACTCATCACCAAGAGTGAGTCACCCCCAGGCATGCGCGTGCGTACACACAGAATGTAAAAGTCGTTTGCTGAATCAGGGAAAATGGCAAACGAGTGACATGACACTTGTTTATTAGTTCATTACGAAAATCAGATTTAGCTTATTTAGTCCTTTTTGGGGTCTCGCTACGTCAGCATTTTTTATTTGTTTCATTGATAAGGTAACTGAAACAACCTCATATACTCGTGGGTTAAATTGGCCTTTCTTGCTAATTTTCCTTGATGTTACTTCTTTTATTCTTCTTAACTTAATCTGCATTTTCTACGTATAATCGTTACGTCCTGTAACATGTTTTTTTATTGTTAATTTTTATGCTGAAAGTTTTGGTCCTCGTGACCTTAATAAAGCGAATATTATTATTATTATTATGCTCGAGAATTACCAACAACCTCAATTACCACCGTCTGCTTTTCTTATTGTCAGACTTAATCCGTACAATCGCTACATTAGGTGAAATAGACAACATTTAAAGTATCCAGGGTTTAATTATTTAATTACAATTAAATTTAATTAATTGTAAAACACGTCTAACCACACTTCTTCAACGCAGTTGGCCATAGTTTACGCCGGTCAGACTCAGAACGATCGTACCCCTGAGTCATTCGCCGTCACTGAAGATTTGGATCTGTAGTGTCAAAGCGGATGTTGAGAACTTGGGACTGCAATATTTCTATGTTGTACACGCGTTTTGAAGCAAAAATTCGAGCTATAAGCTGTTTTATCTAACGTCAGCACAGTTTTTCCGACTAAATTAGCGTCAAGCTGCATTAATAAATTCATCCACCAAATTTTCTTTCAAAATTTCACCTTTGTCGGAAGTACTGTTTCTTGTAGGCGTTGCGGTTATTAATTGTACACGAAATGGTTCGGTATTTTCTCGAATTGTAGAGCATTCACCCGAATTGGGAACGGTTTACCTGATTTTAATTATATGCTCTTCCTAAACAATTTAAATAGATCATTCGACAAATATGGTGGGGCAAAAAAAATCAATTTTAATGTTTAAAGTGTTGGTTTACTGACCTAAATGAAGCGAATACAATTATTATTAAAAAGAAGACGTTACAGCTGCGTTACAGCCTGAGGAATTTACCAAATAAGGTATTTAAAAATACTTCAATATGATTATCCGGATTTTTTCCTCATAGTTGAAGTGTACCTATGATGTAAATGGCCGGGAGAATTGGTGGGTATATGAATAATTTTTGTCCCACGGGAGGACCGCGTACATAACAACATATTGCTAGAAATGAAGAGACACAGGACAAAATTATCTTGAACGATGGATGTTAATCTATCCCTATATTTCGTGGTAATGCGATTTTGTTTCTATGGTCGTCATTACGCCTTTGTCAAACGATAATTTGACTGGTTCATTTTACCTTCTGAAATTTTTTAATTGCAATTGCATATTTTTTCATGGTTTCTTTGAAAAACATCGTATCCGAGGTCCAACTGACCTTAACGAACACATTCGTAGCTTCTAAGCGGTTCGCGTTTAAACTCATTTCATTGACGGTGAAGCGATTTCCATTATTATTCAGTTGGACGATTGTGTGTGTGTGTTTCATGTAGCCAGAAAATAAACGTAACGCTAAACTAAATTGCACTAATCGTCAAGAAAATTGGACGTATGAAGTACAATTACGCAAGCATGGGCATTTTAACACGCTGAAATAGACGCGCACACACACATGTGGCCCGTTGGATGACGCATTAGACAACCAAAATGTGCACACGTTCGCGTTCCACGCGCGAGGACACACACACCACCGCACGCGCCTTAACCAATGGGGTCGCGCATGCTAGAAGCCTTCCGCAAACTGATTGGTGCTTACACGAGAGTGGTGGTCAGCGTGAAAAGACGACAAACCGATCACTTCTGCCAAGTTTCCTGTTGTGTTCGCTGGCGACAATGGCGTCTCCAGGTCTTGTTCATTTGCAGCCACAAACATTCACCTTTCCGGATAGACAGTTGGCGGAACATGTTCTAATGTCGTCGCTTAAAAAATTAGATAATGGAAAAAAGTCGAGGAATGGAATGGAGTTGCAAAGAGGACTACTAATTGCTTTCACGGCCCTCAGAGCACGGCACATCTTGTGGCAATACTCCCCCGTTGACGTAAACCACCCCACACTTCTACCGGTTCCTCCGGACCAATTCAGTCACACGACCACGAACAACTATTCCTGTCATTCTCCCACGTCCATGCTAGCTTCTATAAACGATTCGTACGAAAATGATTCTGCAGACCTATGGGGGGAGGATGACGACGAGGATGATGATGATGATGGCGAAGATAGCGGCGATTTGGACTCGGATTCAGACGATGTGGATATGGATCAGGAGGATCCCTTCGATCCGGTGTTCCCTCCTCCTCTACCCCTCATCTTTTCAGATGAACAACCAGTTCCCCAAATCGGAGATCCCTCTCTACATCTGGCGTCAGACGGTGAGTATTCAAATTTGATATATTGGTGTATGTAATAGCGACGAACATTTTTTTCTTGCTCCATTTTCGATTTTACTTCGCGTTCGTAAAAAGGATTCTAGGTTGTCAGCTAGTTGTGTATTGTAGATTAGACAGCTACTCATGGGTTTAACATTGGGCGGTTTCAAAAGCAGTGTATGTGCTAGGTGGACTGCAGTGTGTAAGATTTCTGGGCATCGTAGATAGTTTTTGAGAATCAGGCTTCTGCAATTGCGGCTTCACCATCCAGACGCAAGGCCACTTGAGGTTTGGTCAGCGGAAACCGGATAAATCATTCGCAATTTAGGCAGCCAAAATTCCATGTGTGGACACTTGCATCTCCTCTTCGGATTGCACTGCACAGGTAAAATATTCCCAAGAAACTTTACGGAAACCCGCTAAACATCTAGCAGGAGATAACACCTCTAAAATCTGTGCCTCTACGCGCAGCCTAGGTCTAACACGTGCAGTCTGTTTTCCAGGATTAACAAACCTTACAACGGTTGTGCCCGGGAGCGAAGCCCACTTGACTTTCCATCAGCACCACCCAACGGTTCACCCACACCTCTCTAATCCGCTGACACCGTCAAAGAAACGCTCTCTCTCCCTTACCGATTTCCACCTTGCCTCAGATGACCTTGAAACGCCCCCAATGAAGCGGCTATCTTCGAATTACTTGTGAATTATGACACCATTACCCACCAACTCAACCCAACCATTAACTGCTTTCCTTGTGTATTATAGATCTTTGTGTACATGATTATGATTGAACGTGTATGTTTTTTGTACTCATTAGGTCTTAATTGGTCTTTCGGGGTGTCGGTTTCGACTGTCTTCTGGACGATGAGTTAGCTTCGTGCGTGGCGTCCTTCATTTGTAATGTTTCAATGAATGGCTTTTTGTGTGTGATGTAGGGTCCTCCCCAGGACTGGTTCGCGAGACGACCCTAGAAAAAGGATTGGATCTGACCTGGCGTCTAATCGCCATGCGTGGGCGGCAACGATTCGTGGCATCATCTGACAGGAGCTAGCCGTGCCAAATAGGAGATTGAGGTGGCGGTGCACCTTGAGCAGTTGCAAAACTAGTTTCTGCCCTGTAAGGCAGCAGCACCAGTGCATTGTGCCAAGTCTTGAAATATCTGAGCTCCACATTACCCCCGAATTATGAAGCGAAAAAAGAGGCCCAACGACGCGTTGGCAACGCCAGCAATTCGTTCCCTAGATTAGCATCTGGACCCAGTTTCGAGCTCTGGGCGCCACTATACGTCCCATCGTAACCTACGGCAGCAAAACGAGGCTATTGCGCGTTGATGAAACCAGGACAATTGGACGTATTGGGTCACTTGTGTCTGCGACTAATCCTGAAACCGGACTGGCGTGATCAGTTCCGTGCACTGGCGGTCACGATTCGAGACATTCATGAAGTCGGTTTATCCTGGCAAGAGATAGGTTAGCCAAAGAAGAATCGAGAAGCTGTGATCCGACCTCACATCCAACTTCGCTTCGCAGGTTCTCGACCAAATAGTGCACGGGCATTTCGTGTGTCTCTGAAGTTTTAATTCAATTGGCCAATTAACATGCAAGCGAGCCGATGGCCTTATCTTGAACACGCTCAAACCAGCTCACGAATTCAGTAGATCTGATACTTATTTAAAATATTTTTAATTGGACTGTAATTTTAACACCTGGTCTTTCTGTCTGGTTCATTTATTAATAGACGACGGCACAACACCACGTTACGTGTTACCACGCATTCAACCTTAATTTCAATGCCTGAAGCACACGGTGTACATAATTATCCTTTTTTTAACTTAATTTATCTTGGGTTCAAGGTGATCTGTTCATTTGCGAAAACGTATGGACTGATCCTAGAATATACCTGTAAGAAAGCAAGGACTCCGATGACCCAAAATCAGAATTGCACGATGGCCCAAGAGGTTATGAACAATCAGAAACGAAAAAACCTTTCGACGGCAGAGCCCTGTGTAGACGAGTCAAAAATTCCGAATTATACTTCTCCGTTTTAACCCGAAAATTCAAGTTCAGTGATCAGTGCTCAAGGAAATATCTTCTCAAATCTATATTTCCAGCATGGCGGTATTTTGTGGGATACGCAGGCGGAGAGATTAAGAGTAGTATAGTCAATGCCTGTGGCAGTTGACTTTCGCAGACCACGGTCGCGGCACTCTAAATCATCCTAGAAAGTGGTTTGGGTGAGTTCATTTTTGTCTTAAGCGGTCACGTTGGGTCTTTGCTAGATTAGTTATTATGACATAGCGGATCCTATGGCAATTCGAGATAATGACGATTGCATAGAACCGTTGCGACTGCATTACAGTCATCAGCAATCCTGCCACAAATGCCGCATGAATAAATGAAATAAAGTCGATTCAATCATTTCTGAACCCGAAGGATTCTTAGACGAATCCCACTAAGCATGTTGTGACACGTATTCTTCCAAGGGGAACCAGCTTTATGTCGGACACATACTCCCTGGCTTTGTTGGCTTGTCTCTTTCGAGATCCCTGATTGGCCCAAACCGAATTCCCTGTTGCTGACGTGCTTTGCCAGCAATGCCCGTTGAACGCGAAGGTGTCAATTGGTAGTAATGCTGGAAACTAACCATCCCAATTCAGTTTAATAATCCCTTCTGTGCTGATGCCCTGTGGATGGTTCACATGAAAGGAATCTCCGTTTTGGCCACATTATCGATCCACAGGACCCGCCTGTGGTTACCCATGTGATGGTGCGTGATAATAATGTGATGCATCCAAATTAATTCCCCAAACAGAACACTTTTGTCGCAGTGTATTTGTCAGCGGTCGTTCCATTATCGTCAAGATAATAATAGGAATTATTAAATCTATATTTTAGCCTATTACTACATATAAACCCACGCATTTATGAGGAAGGCTATTGCGTTTACGTATTTCTTTAGCAAAATCGATTAAACCAAGTTTCAAATGACAGGGAATTCTTTATTAACTGGAATGGCGAAGTCTGCATCATTTGCTTCCAATCGCATGGCGAATGATATGGCATGATCAGCCAATTCCACCCACCAGTACATGCTTGGCGCGGCGAGAGGATGCACCGGCTTCAGATGTGTCGCGGATTGCAGGCACCAATATCAGACCAGTTCTGCTTCCATCTACGCACACCATATTTCACAAACAGTCCCACGCGATTAACACCCGCTTTGACGGTAGGGATCTACGTGCTTCAGGCATAGTTTCAAGAGAAATCTATTTAGTAGGCTTGGCAACAGCCCCGCGTGCAGAGACGCTTTTGGGGAACCACGCAAACAAGTATGCGCACGTGATACGAGTCACCCACGAGGTCAGGTAAAACTGGAAATATTGCAATGTTATGACGAATGAAAAGGTACAAAATAGCCAGTCCCGAAAAATGTTTCACCAATCAAGTGACAGATAAATAGAACATTCATTTCCATTCGTTTTTTATATAATTGGAAATCAGAAATAGGATAACAATTTTTTAGAACAATTGTAACAGTCGATGCCATGCGGGTCAGATTTGCATCGTCACAGCCCAAGTCGTTAAGGATAACAAGGATTCTACGTTTCAGAATTTCTGGCGATTCCGCAGGGGTTTGGGATTCAGTACCATAAGATCAACACCGGCAGCATAAATCGGGCGCACCATTGAAGAAAATTCGTACATAGAAAAACATGTTTACCACACCGAAACGGACTCACGGACCTCCGTGAATTAACTAACTCAATTTAAAACGGATAGGATGCAGTCTTTGCAACTTTTTGATTGTTAACGGACTATGTTTACGAACTCCTTTGTTTGTGTATTTGTTTCTGCTATAATTTTAATGTTTTGACCCAATATACAAACAGCAAAAATGTCGGAGACGCAAGGTCGGGGTTGATGGTTTGGTTTTCTTATTCGAACAAGGATAGAGTCTTGCAATGGCCAATAATTCAGACAATCATTTAGTTGAGATGCCTTCTGCTGTCGTGAAAGACCTCTGGCAATCACGATGGAGGGTGTGTCATTGAAATCAAATAGGGGAAATAGGATAATTTGGTTCCATATACAGGGGAGTTACAAGAGTAGATGTATCTGACGTGCAAATTTAACGTGCTCATGATGTGAAAATAAGACATGAGTCAGGTTCGACATCCGAAAATTCGCTCTACTCAAGCTATGTATAGATGTAAATGTCAAAATAACTTACTAAAAAGGGTATAAATGTCAGGAAACATTCATATATTGAAATAATATAATGCGCTCTTCAAATTCCGTGAATACAAGTAGTGTTATAATAATGGTTAAACCAGTTGACATAATAATGATAGATAACACTTAATACCCCATAAATGCCGCATGAAAACATATTTATACAGTTAACGGAATACAAATTGCAAGCAATGCTGAATAAAAGATCTATAAAAGAAATTTGGATTTATTTGTTTAAATCATTTAAATATACTTGCAACTATAGTTACATAAAGCCACGCACCCTCTAAATCGCGATATGTCTGCTGGTTGCCTGGAATATTTGAATACATTATTTCTTTCATATTTCTACCGCACCCCCAATCTTCAACCGCAGCGATGAATGAGTAAATCTGTATAAAAATCCTTAATATATATTGATTATTTTTTTCATATAAAGATTTCCTTGATTGTCTATTTATTTATTTCGCGAGTATACAAATAAATGTATCAGGATGAAAAAACCTGGACGATTTTCTTAACAATTTAACGCGAAAAGCAGCTATCATTTATTTATTAACGCATTATGATTGTACAGACGTATAGGGGATTACGAACCACTAAGATTTCAGTCGGTGGTTCATAAAAATAGAAACAAAACCTTTACCGTCTCCAACCTGTCAGACAGTATATCCATTTAATGCGTCCATTTTATTTATATTATAGGAGACAACAAACGCAGACCCTAGGGCGCATCAAAGAACCAGATCAAGCATGCAAAACGGATCGCCCAGGTTCGAATTTGTAACTATTTCGTAATTAACGTTGCAAATTACCGTAGCTTGCAATAAATAAGCATTCTTCTACGATTTTTGCAACTGACTGATTTGAAATGGATCATGTGTTTATGCTCACATTTTCAGCTTCTAATCGGTGGTCCCAACAATCTCAGAATGCCATAGAGTCCAGAAATGCTCGTCTTCTCCCTACATACAAGCAAACCAAACAGGCCCAGCGAAATAGCAACAACAATTCCCGGTCGCCAGTGGCGCCTTCAACACGTGTTCAAAGTTTGAGCAACTCCGCACCAACGCGAATCCCCAAAAGGTCGTCTTGTGGAAAGGAAAACCTACAGACTCCTCCGCCACCCACGAAACAGCCAATGACACGGCTTTCGACCCTACCCAAAATCGAAAATCACCACCCCAACAGTGTTGCAAGGAGTAGACTGAATCGCCAAGGTAATCTGCCTAAAGAATTGCGGAAGACTCAGCTGTAGCAAAGTTGTGTACACCGATCGTTGTATTTTTTGCAAAAAACCATGCTAGCGTTTTGACAAGGGTATCGAGCTTCTTACATCGTTTACCGTTATTATCATTTGCAGTCAAGAAACACGAAGTAAGTAGGTACATCTCCATTGTTTATCATAGTTGACGAGAAACCTACCCTCGAAAAACAATGTCCCCTCCGGTTATCCCCCAAGAATCCCCAAGCCGGAAATAAGCGACACACCACAAAGGATATTGCATCACGATGTAGTGCCCAGTGCAACCCCTCACCAGCTTTGTTCAACCTACTGATTCGTCTACCGCTGGGCAACCGGCAACAATTCACCATCCTGGGAGACGCCAAGCTCGGCGACCTCGTTGCCATGGCAACCCGAACAAGTCTCTCTAATGACCTTGAGTGCCTGATACCTATGTCTAAGGGATCAGCGCCATTCCAGCTTGTCGACGGAGACTGGAGGGATCGGGAGATCGCATCACTCGGAATACCACTAAGGAGTCTGCTTATTTTGCAACGAAGCGGTAGTTCGGTCGAGAAGAAATAAGCCTATCAATAAGTATCAAATATCTCTTTTCTTCCTCTTTCGGTGGGTAAAAACAGTTAAATATAAAAAAAACGAACTATTCCTTTTGTTGCATTACTCTGGCGATTTGTGCCGGCATCAACTTAATCATTTCGCGAGCAATTTCCACTTCCGCCGGCATTGACACTGATGTTCCACTGTGCGCCTCTGCTATTAAATGCATCGCCTGGTACTCCTTCAAAGCCCGGTTCAGCTCTATCGCCCTCGAAGTCGGACTTCCACAAATCAACTTTGTGTAAAGTCTAGCTGAATAAAATCTAGCCATCTAAATAAGGCAAAAAATCAATGAAACATAAATTGAGACACATGGGCCGAATTCTAATTGGCGTACCAGAACATGCTTCAGCCAATTGTCGTCGTAGGAATCGGGAGGCTGCTTATTTGAGGGTTTGCGGAAGGAGTCTAAAAACCTCTGGTACATTTTCAGGGCTTGTCTTGTAATGGCGTTAATCTTTGCCGTTTGTCTCTTAATTTCTTTAGATTCTTCGCCGTCATTTTGAGCCTTGTTTTGACAAGTCTTCAAAGAGAAAGGAAGACACTTGATTTTTTGATATCCTGGACCAACTGGCGATGGCGCACACATACCGGCTTACCTGCATTTTAGATTCATTGAGATCCCGCAATGTTGTCAGGGCATCGCCACAATCAAGCATGATTTGTCGGCAGATGACCAGGTAATACTGGGGATTAAGAAGAGCCAGCAAATTTTCCAACATGTCGACTCTCCGTTTGTGCATACAACTCTAAACACGTCTACTATTAGTATATAAGTAGAATTAATCTACCTTTCGTGCTACGTTAGGTTCAAATGACGCAAGGCAACTGTATGCCATGGCATGCGCTCGGATTAAATCAACGGCGTCTGAGCAACGCTCATCCAATCTATAATATTCCATGGCTATCTTGATCGATCGTACAGTCCACCGGAAAAGAGTGACCGCGGATGAGTAGTTTTGAGGAAATCTCGACAGGACGGAAACGGCCTCATCTGAGGCAACGCTGCGAACCTCATCATTTACTGCTTGAAGCAGAAAATCATAAGTAGATTCACCAAAAAGAGATCCATAGGTTCCAACGTTCGGAGGCCCCGTGTTGGCTGTACAAGTCTGCAGGCCGAATTCTTCGAGAAATGAACCACAAGAGGGGTTGTGTTAAGAAGTAGCAATGAAATAAATAATTGCTGTTACCCCAACTCGAAAGCTCTGTTTGAACCCGGTAACCTGCGACGCCTGGCAGAAAAAGTGCGAAAAACCTTAGCCGGGCATCTTCAGCTAGACATGGTCTCAAGCTTCTCGAGTGGCCTTGCTGATGACATCAAAAGCAACCCCCTATGTCGGCTTTCTACCAAAAAGTCTGGTCACGCTTGTGTCCCTAAATAGTTCTGACAATTGTCCGGTGCATCTATTCGACCATCCGGTGGGCATGGTTATCGAGGTAACAACCCTTTTGCCATCTATTGCACTAATCCGCGGCATTCCTACAATTTCGTTGGACTTACTTGATCCAAGAACACATTTGCTGCCGCCTTCAAGAAGCCTCATTGAAAAGTCGGCACTGAGTCGAGAAATGTCTGAAAACAGTTTTGTTCCATTAAGTTTAGAATACGCAGAATCACCCGAACTGAATGAATCGGTCCTTGCTAAAACCCTAGGAAAACAATTAGATCAATTCTTCCAGTCAGAGAAAACTTACAATCGAGCAGTCATCAGGCACTCCAACGCATTCTCATACATCCCATTGGCCGCATAGTATTGGCTTAACACCGCAGCATTGGTTGCCCAATCAGCGTTATCAAATTTCTGAATGGATGTTGATAACCAATCAGCCGTGGGCACCAGAAGGACATCAGCATTTTCTTCACTGACACGTAGAGGACTATGAGCCACCCCGAACATGTTTAGAACCCTCTCCACAACTGGCGCGAAGTGAAGCTGCCTTTTGAGGGTTTCACAGCAATACTCAGCAGATTTCGACCGCAATCCATCGTTTGCACATGCTTGAGCAAACATGAACAGTGTTGTGGTGTATGCAATCTCAAACATTACTTCATCTACAAGTTCTATCCGAGGGTCAGTCACATCCCCAAACAGACCTTCCCAACACGGAGGCGCCTGGCGTTCTCCAATCAAATCTTTATGCTCATTGTAGACATTTACCGCCTTCTCGAGCCAGGATCTTGTCTCTGCGGGGTTCGATACAACAGCAAGAGAGTTGTAGCAAAATTGTTGAAGGCCTGCAAAATGGAGAAGAAATTGTCGTCTTTCTGCAATGGTCGAACAGTCGAGGCGGTTTATGACCTCAAGAAGACGTCTTCTGGATTCAGCAGTTGGTTCCTCCGTTTCGATATAATTGACGGCCATCTTGGCGGCGAAAAAACCCCAGATCAGCGTTGCATCGGGATAGTTGGAATGCAGTAAGTTGGAGGCGCGTGTCACGACCCCCAGGAGCAGAGCGCGCACCTTGTACTTGTTGGCAAACACCTTTGAATTTTCGACGATACCGCTACCGCTAGTACTGTTGAAAGGATTATGATTCAACGTCCTCAGGTGTTGGGCAACATTCTAGACGGTAAAGCTGTTTCATGACCTTGGCGGCTTCCCGCCGCAATTGGTTAACGTTTTCATCCATTAATCCTTGTAAATAACAAAATAAAAGAAGCTATGAAAATGAAGCTGAAACCGGGGCATGTATGATCCCAGTATCCATATTTCTTTAACGGAACCTGATGCGAGTGAAGTTATTAACCACGCCGCGTCTCTCTCATGCCATAAGTATAAACCTCGAAGATGGAAGAAATTATTTTGAATACAGAAGTAACAGCAGTAGCCGGAGCAGTCACGCGATAGGCAGTTACATTAAAAGCCGCCGAAAAAGAAATGAAAACAGTTGCACGGCAATACTATTCGCAGAGGAAGAAGTATTAAAGGTAGAAGCTTCGTAAGTTGCTAGTTTTTAAGTTGGCTATAGCTATTAATCCATTATAAGAACCGATAAACAAGTAAGATTTGCACGTTGAAATAACAGTTGGAAATATCTTAATAAAAAATAGCAGAACCAGCTAAATGTGACATGGAAAGTACACAATAATAAAGAATACTTTATACTGTACACGTAAATAAAAATAGGAATCAAGGTAAAAAAACATCAAAAAAAGCATTCAAAGACTACACTTATAAACGAAAACATGTTTATCAAATATTAACGGCGTACTCGGTCATGACTTAGACTGCAACGGAATACACACCTTTTTTAATATTCCTTCGTAATGGGGCGACGCTAACAACGCAGCAATATATACAATGAAACGAAGTAAAACAAGTTATAATGTGTGTAAAACGATGTGTTATGATCCCCTTTATATAAAAAAAACAAAAAAATAATTTGAAGCCAGCGACTAAGTTTTATATCTTTCTATGAAAGACAGAATGTTGACACTTTAGCTTGTAGTAACCTAAAACGCCCCTTTTTGTTTTTCTGTAACGAACCGATTTCCGCCCGTCACATTATCGTTGCGCCACCGTGAAAAGATCCCCCCAGACACTCACAAACGACGAAGCCTAAGAGTTGCGTGACTTAAGGCACTAAATGCGCAACTTGCTGGAGAACAAGAACCGCTCGCAGCGTCAACGGAGGCCACCGATGGCCGTAAACACAAGCAAGCAAGACGAAACGCTCTGCTGGTTTCATCAGTTGTTCGGGTCCAAAGCAAAGCGCCAGGCAGTGGGTGCGGCTTTCACTCCGCCTGGCAAATACACGCCCAGCCGCATTCTCTTTGTGAAGGACGTCGAACGCGGTCGCCGCTTTATGGTGGACTCCGGCGCTGACGTGAGCGGAATTCCCAACTCTATGTCTGACCGTTTGCACCTTGACACCGATTTCGTCCTCTAGGCTGCCAATCGAAGTAACATCAAAACTTACGGCCAGCGTGCGCTTCGCCTTGACCTCGTACTGGGGCGCATTATCCCTTTCAAAATCATTGTGGCTGATGTCCCTCATTCGATCTTAGGTGCGAACTTCCTTTTCAAGTTTAACCTATCTGTCAGCGTTCGATGAAAGGAAATCGTTGACGAATCAACGGCAGCGGTAGTTTCTTGATACACAGCAAAGACCTCGATCCGCCACCTCACCCACATTCCTACCCCCTCTCCCAACAAGGCCCTTCTCGATCAATTTCCCGATGTCCAAAACTTGAACCGAACACGACAAAAGTCCACCATCTAAAGACAACAGGACCCGCTACATTTCAGCGTTATCGCTGTCTCGACCTTGTAAAGAGACACATAGCACGAAAGGAATTCGAACGAATGATGGAGCTTGAAATATCACGCCCGTCCGACAGCAAGTGGTCATCCCCGCTCCACATGGTTAAGCAGACCACACCCGGGGATTGGCGTACTTGTGGCGACTATCAAGCCGGACCGCTATCCTCTACCGCACATTCACGACTTTGTCTCGTTCCTACATGGAAAGAAGATATTCTCCACAATAGATCTGGTCCGGGGGTATCACCAGATACCGATCGCCCTTGAGGACATCCCGAAAACGGCAATCACCACATCCTTTGGATCATTCGAATTCGAATGGATGCCATTTGGGCTCAGAAACGCTTCCCAAACCTTTCAACGCTTAATCGACTCAATTCTTCGCGGTTTCGACTTTTTCTGTGCTTATATCGATGAAATTCTAATAGCCAGCAAAGACGAAGAAGAGCACCTGCGACATTTGTAAGTAATCATTTTTCGCCTGGATGAACACGGGCTCCTGGTGAACCGAAGTAAGTTTCCTGGGTCAATTGGTAAATGATCTGGGGGTTCGACCACTGTACGTGAAGGTAACAGCGGTTGCTTACTACCCGGAGCCCTGCAGAAAGCGTCAGATTCGAAAATTCCTCGGGATGCTGAATTGTTACCGTCTTTTTATCGCCGATTTTGCCGAGATGTCCTCGCCGTTAACCCCTCTGACCTCCAGTTGAAACGGTCAGGTTTAACTGTAACCAGAACAGTGTGCAGCCTTCCAGAAATTTAAGGCTGGTCTCGCTGCCGCGACCTTATTGGTTCATCCGCGCCCTGATGCCCAACCATCTTTCATGGTAGATGCTTCGAAAACTGCAGTCGGCGCTGTACTCAACCAAGGGGACGAGCATCGGCGATTACCACTAGCGTTTTTTGAAGTCTCTTTCACAAACGGAACACCGATACAGCACCTTCGGCCGTGAATTATTGGCGGCTTACCTAAGCGTAAAGCATTTTGGCCATTTTGCGGAAGGTGGCCGCATTCGAATGTTCCCGGACCACAAGCCGTTGATTCATGCCATGGCCTCTTACTCGTCTCGCTACAACGAACGCGAGATCCGACAAGTCGATTTCCCCTCCCAGTTCGACCTGGAATTCCGTCATATCTGCGGCGCAGATAATGAGGTTGCCGACGCCCTTTCGCGCATCGAGTTGAACAGTCTGCAGCTCGCTAATAGTATCGACTACGAGGAGATGTCTGACGCCCAGCAACACGAAGGGTATTCGAATTGTCACCGATCGGCACGTTCGACGAGCCCGACGCACGGTTTAGCCACGTTCATGTGGATTTAGTCGGCCCGTTGCCATCGTCTAGGAATTTCCGCTGCTTGCTGACCTGTGTAAATGGCTTCACCCATTGGTTCGAATTTAAACCGCTAGCGGACATCGGCGCAGAAACGGTCGTTCTCGCCTTCCTGCATAACTGGGTGGCGCGTTTCGGATCTCCGCGTCGTTTGACAACCGACCGAGGGGCACAATTCGAATCAACGCTTTTCCAAAAGATGTGCCAATTTCTTGAATGCGAGCGAATCCGCACAACTTCTTGCCATCCTGCGGCCAATGGGATGGTTGAGCGCCTCCATCGGACACTGAAGTCCTCCCTCATGGCTCAGGATGACCGAGAACATTGGGCAGACAATTTGCCTCTCGTCCTGCTTGGCATTCGTGCGACTTTTAAACCCGACGTCGACTCCTGACCGGTGGAATTGGTCTACGGTGCAACTCTCCGCTTACCGGGTGAGTTTCTTCTACATTAATGGCATATTGGATGGCTTAATGGTATTGAAGTTTACCAATATGACATGTTTGTCATCTGTGTCAGCTATTCCGACGTTTTATCGATTATAATGTGGCGGTTAATCCGCTGATCAAGCAACCACTGGTAAATATCCGGTTGTGTTATTCAAGGGGCGCAAATGCGTTCCAATGCTTTGGTTCGGGAGAGGTCACCTTTTTCAAAGGGAATGATATTCGACCGTCTCCCGGTCTTATTCTTGGAAGAAGTGGAAATCGTATGGTTACTATCCTCGATGTTACTGATTCCCATCCTTCTGAACCAGCTTTACCAGCTGATCCGGCTTATACGACTCCATCCATTCCAGAAAAATGCTCGCAAGCTCTACCTCGGCGCTCGGAGCGTCTGGGTTTGAAATCGCCGGTCGACTACCGCATGCCATCGAAGCTGCTGCACCCAGGTGGATGTGGTGATTGCTAACTTTTACTATTAATTGTGTTTTACTATACTGACTATTGTACCTCACTTTTACGAATATACAATTCCGCGTTGCTGCACGTGTCTTCATTCGTTAAAGGTCTCGGTCGGCTATTTGGGTTCGACCGATAATACAGACAATTCGTCTATTCTATATTCAGGGTTAATTCAACCCTCCATACAATACTACCACAGTATGTCATAACAAGGTTTAGCGGTTTAGTTATCGTCGAACTGCGAATCACAACAAGCTCACCCAACTGTTTATAACAAAAGAATAGTCAGACATAACAAAACCCAATTTACTGACTAGTGCACACACGCGAGATGTCACGGCAGGATAATTTAATCGACTCCGAGCCCAGAAAAATATGTATTTAGCGAATTCCAAGTCAAATTGCTTTTGTTTAAATTTCATTTGTATTTAAGAGACTACGTATAACTAATCCAATCAATAATAAATTCCATTTTTTTCGTTGGTTGAAATAACAATAATTGTAAACCTTTGCATCTTCTGACTTATAATTTTAGTCTCTATCAAGATTCGGTCAGTAAAGCACAAATTCATAACGGATCCATATTTTCCATTTTAAAATCCACGAAATTCGCAAGTATGCATCACTATCAGTAGTATAATATAGAATGTCAACATAAACGGCACCCAGGTCCATTGGGCTTTCATTTATCGCCTAATTGAAAATGATGCTTTTCGCCAATGCAAAATGAAGCATTTTGTTCGTTTTATACTTACCACTGTAAGGCCCCGGTGTTTTACCAGGACATCGCGCGGGATTTGAAGGACACACAATGTAGAATACGCGCCAATAAGACGCTATCTTGAGTCAACCACCATAACACGGGATGGCCTTCTTCTATGACAGCGAACACTGATATCTGGTACATCTAGAGCAAGACCATACTCTCTGCTTCAATGCAGGATGCCTCACACTGGACACAGCTGCCTTCATCAGCAGTCGCCGAGACTTGAGCAACTTCCTCCCTTTCCAAACTCATGGAGCAGCATGGTAGTTTTCCCGTTATAAAGACCAAAGGCTGCATAACCTCGCCATCCATGTATAACTGTTAACCTCATTATATCAATTCCTTTCCTTTCAATGCGTCTCCTCATTATGGCTGCTTGGGACGTGTATCCATGTTCCGTTACAAAACCCCCAGCGAAGGTCTAATATTTCTTAGGTCAGAACCCCACTACCTCACACCACAATCTCGCCATTTTTTCCCACATTTCTTAAAAATCTCAAATCACCATTCCTTTATCTGTCGTAGCAGCGCCAAAACCAGAGACGTCAAAACATAATTTTCGTTCTGTTCTTAAGAAAGATGCCAGCACACATATGTAGCATTTACAAATTGAAATATTGTACCTCTCAACATTCCTACACCGCATCAGGTAGGTCGAAGTGATTATGAACCTCTGAGTGAGTTGTTATCAATAAATTGTTGTTCCATTTGTTTTCGGTGGAAAGCGTTGGCGCCGGGATCCTACCAATAACAAAAGAAGCACAAAAATCAGACACACACAAAACAGGAGAACATGCAATGCGGTGGAAAGTCAAATAGAAACAGCAACTCACACGTCTGCCTCGTTTGCATCAGTAGGGAAGAAACAATTTTTAGCCGACAACCCCGGACTTAGTCTTCCCCACTCTGCAAGGTAGTTTTCCAAGTGGTTCTCTATTTCCGTAAAACAGGGTCTCCTGGAAGCCATGGATTCTGAGACGTTGCTCCGCAGAATGCATCCCAGAAAGTCGTTGGAAAACCAGGTGGCAATTATTGAGATGACGTCGTTGGTGAAAGATTCGTCGCACTTTAGAAGACTGGCCGGAAACCTGGGGATAAGATCCTTTTTGCGGTGACAGCGATGACGCAGCACCGTTCGTTGACCCAACACGGAGGCCAGAAGGACCTCGAGTTGGATGAAACCGAAGCGCTCAACAAAATTTGCACTCTTTGGCCTCAGAGACGCCATTAAGCACTTATAGACTTCCACGAAAGCGAGGTTGTCGGGAATTGGTTTCTGAGGGTGTAAAATGCACGATGTTTTTAAAAGATTCTCGAATTTGTAACCTTTCAAAATTCGTGTTTTTTTATTGCACTGAATTGCTTTGTTGGTTTTTCCTACCATTGTTAGGCCTCTTATTTAACATTGGCGTCTCGACAAAGCCCATGTTTAAATTCAAACGAACATAGGCGGTAAAGAAAAAAGGCTTTTCTTTTACAATGGCATCTTTCGCTGAAAAACCTGTTTTCACTCATACAGCGTCGTATTCGATTTTCAGGCTCGTGGCCAATAGGAACATTCAATCTATATTTGTGCATAAATCCTCACCAAAGCGCTAGGTAACAAGATATTTGGACCCTCGTTGAACAGAACTGACTGCTTCTCATTTTGATCAATCCCCATGATGCTGGCGAGACTGTTGCGAAGCGTTGACGTAGAAGCGCCAATCAGCTCGCTGTGTATTTGAGGGGTCCACAGTTTTATTAGCAATTTGCAATTCACTCCCGGGGACAAGAGTACCACCGACGAATCAATCCTCTAAAGATGATAAAATAAACAAAATCATCGCAGCTACAATATAAAGTGCGTGAAAATTAAGAATGGGTCCACGCTGATTGGCTCAAACGATGACATGGAGCTCTGTGATTGGCTAAAAGTATGACATAACCTGCTGTGATTGGCCATTTTCTACTTACGACATCGGATAAACCTGACGAGTCGAGAAAAGAGCACGCAGCGGCAATCTGCCGCAGCATCCGGAAAACCGTTTTCGTGGATAACAACGGTGAGATTAAAGCGACCTTTTTGGTGTCATCAGTTTTGTAGGAGTCCAAACGATTTAATTCCTAAAAAATAATTAAAATCAGACAATGAACCACTAGAGGGCAATCACTCATCCCAGTGTCTCTATTGGTCTTTGTTTTCGTCCTTTTAACTCACCAATAGGAGAAATTCACTGAGCTGGCCGACTTCCATGAATTCGTACACAAGCATGTCCGAGTGGACACCCCTAATGAGCCCATGAAAAGTCACGATATTTGGATGACGCGCTACATTCGCGATTTCAGCTGCAGGGAGTAAAACCTCGGACGCCTCTCCAAGAGGTCTAAGGAAAACATCCAGAAACGCGGCTCCGCATTGCTTTCCGTTGGATGAAGTTTCATTCAGGCGACCTCGAAATACCTCACCAAATCGCCCTGTTGGAAATAAAAACAAACATGACGACGTTCTACTCATAACATTTAAGTAACAAGTAAGTAATACTACCTTTTCCCAGGCATGCTGTTACTTCAATTGAGTGTTTGTCGATAGCTGGAAGCTTGTGGAACGAACGATTCTCTATTTTTTCCAGGGCATTGTAGTAACCCATACTGTGGGGAGACAATGGTCCAGGTTCTGCTACAAAAATAGTGCTTAGCATTAATACATAGATTATTGGTTTTTAAATTTGCGGTAAATAATAAACATACGCATGTTTCGAATGTTGTTGACATACATTGACTGTGATTTGGCAGGTTGCCTTCGGTAATACCTACATAACAATTAAAGTAAAATATTTCGGTTACATCTTTAATGATAGACCTTGCACCCATCGAACAATGCCGATTATTTATGTACGCGTGAGTTATTCATTTTTAACAGAAATTAATAAACGATGATTATAATCGGCGAATAACCTTAAATTTCTTTGTTTATTAAGTAAAAGCTGCGTGGATGCTTATTAAAAACCATCAATAATTCTAAAAACATTTTTTGGCTTTGGGTTCAAAGGTCGAATGTTTTTATTTCCCAAATGTCTTTCGTCGTTATTGTCTGCAACCACAGGTGATACGAACCTCACCTGAACGCCTCTATCGATGTTTTATATATTTTGTTATTTTTCAAGTGAAAAACGTACCGAAATGTTGTTAATCCTATAAAAATGAAAACCAGGGTGAGGCAGACGAAGACGGAGATTCCAAGAAGCGCGTGGAACCATATGGTGACGTGAGGTCCTTCAGCGGAGTTGACTATTTCATTCGTGGCCTCTTTGGGCCGTTGACGGTGATCGTTCTTTCGCAGTTCGGTAGCCTTGGAGTCTGACCAGAGAGAAAGGTCAACAACTCATCCCCAAAGACCGCATTTACAGCACAAACAGGGGATTATAAAACTCCTCGGGTTACAATAATAAGATCTGGTTAACCAACCATGAGCAAGTATTCCTAACCGTGACGATTATTACCGGGGCGATTTGCATGCCATCATTAATTGGAATAAATTAGCTGCGTGTGGGCGATATTTTTCCTTTTTTCATTTCACACTTGGACCACAACAAGTCAACCTGAGAATACAAAAACTCCAATAAATGATAGCCTTATGCCAATTAGTTTTACTCGTGAAGATGTTCATTGATTGAAATCGATCAATATTATATATCACAGGTAAATTGTAATCTCTTGAATCAGTCGGCGAATCCGATTTTCATCGATTGCACGCTTTTCAGCCAAAAGTGTCTCCTCGAATTTTGCGATCCTCACAAGCACGTTGACACCTCCGAACGCAACAATCGTTCTTTTGTTCATGAACACAGTTCCGTTGTTTCGACAGCCACGGCTTAAACATCGAAGCTCTCGTTAGACAGCTTACATAGACCCGAATTGACAACCAGAGTTGAGGATCTGAGATCACAGGAGCCTTGGAGAACCTTGTTTCGTAGGCAAGAGCGCAGGGAGAATGTGTAGGTCTTGTCCGGTTGCAGTCCCAACACCGTTACGCTGAAAGGCGAAAAAATGAAAGCTAAAGATTCCTTCGTTTCAAAGATCTCTGAATAACAGGTTCTACCATATTACTGTAGTTGTCAAGTTACGTCGATTAATCCAGAATGTTGGCATCCGGTCACCTTACCGAAGTGCTTTCCCCCAACATCAGACTCCGAAACACCCTCCATCATTTCGCCTTCAGATAAACACGTAATGCCGGCGTAATTTACAGCAGTCGGTTATCTTGGAATGATAACGTGGATGCCATCGTATTTCGTCCCTGATTTGCTGTTTACCGAGACTTTGCGTGAACTCAAACCGTTAATGCCCGTATGATTCACTTCATTGTATATTGGTCAACCTGGCTTTCGTTGTTCTGACCTCTTGACCCTTCCTGTACTTACACAAATAATTGCGTTTTTCGGTAGATAATCTACACACCCACTCCTAGACATTTCTTTTCATCGTGATTTAACTAGACGTTCACTAATTGAGAAACCCCTCAAATCCCCCTATCATACTCCATCTCTTCGACCAATTGGAAGGATTACGAGTTAAATGGCCACCAAGAACGGAAGCCTTTCGCTGCAACTCTTTCATTCCTCTTTGTGCCTCGTCACGCAAAAGTGCAACTAACATTATTCAAATAATGATTGCTTAATGGCAGGTATAGAGGTTCTTTTTAGAATTGACATCCACGGACACCAAGATAAGAGTAGTTGATGCGTCATGACGAACCTTAGGGGTCCCGAGATGCGAATTCATCGGTTGGAGAATCGAATTATTGTGTTTGTGAGACATTACTTAAATGACTACTTAAATGAGTAGCCCGAAACAGGTGCACAGGGACACGCGATCAACGACATTTATGGGAGTCTTGGCGCGTAAATCACCCACGACGTCTCCTTTTGGGAACAAACCAGGTTCTTTAAAAAAAGATCTAAAAAAGGGTTTCCACGTCGTTTTTGCAACAAACGCGTCTAAATTTGTTTCCAAAAAACCCATTGCAGTGTAAGACGCTGCAGAAATGGCACACGCGTGACTATTATCGATTTAGTAAACCATCCACACCACTATTACACCGCACCTCCTTCTTTTTCCCAGTTCCTTTGTGTATGCCGAAGCAAGAAAAAAAAGCACTTTTTTATACGAAAATATAGGAAAAAGTGGCATCAGAATTTCTCCAGAGAGCCTCCGCTATTGTCCTGGTTTAATTGCAGACAGACAATCGACTTCTGTATACGTGCATGCGAAGGAGGAGTTTCCAATGAATCGTTTATCGTTAGCAAATTGCAGACCCTAATAAGTATGTCAATAAATTGATGACAATTTTTCATTCAAAATGTGTATTTAATTTTAATTTAAACAGGAAATGCAAACTCGAAAGACCTATTAATACTGAAATCTTTGGTGCTCGTCACCTGAATAAAGCGCTTTCAATAATAATTAATTATTATTATTTATATAAACATTTAACTGCCATAATTTCATTACATTTTGCGACGAGATTTGTATCTCTTAATACACATTTATTTGACTCCTGCAAGAAACCTGGCGATCTGCACTAGTGGTGGTGTAATTGTTGACGCAGAAACAGCCTGGTAAACTCAAAAGTCAACATGTCTTTGCCACCCATGCTGAACCGCTTAAACAAATAGCGTTTTATTGAGAGAATAAATGGGTGAATGCGATAGTTTGTTCAATTGTTGACTATAACAATCTATCTACAGGCATTCTTTAGCGTGCTTAAATATGACCTTGAATGAGAACTTTAAGGCGGAGGACTTTATCTGAGACCCACCAACGCATTTGTCCTTCGATTCAAAACGGCGAAAGATTTCTTCTGTCGTTGGCACTACATCGTCGTTGAGCATTGACAAACGAAAAAACCACCCTACCGGTAACGTGGAAAGGTATGACCAAAGCCGACAAGTTTGCAGTCCATCAACTGGACAAAAACCCGTGCATAGGCGGCAACGTTGCGCTACATTCACGAAGCTGCTTCATCCTCTCGCAGGAGATAGTCGGCACAAAGAAGAAGAAGATATCCATCAATGAATCCACAAACGAGAAAGCCAGGGTCAATTCAAGACTGGAACAATAACAAATTCTTATTCGCCAAGTTAAATAGTTCATTTTAATGATGCCTTTGCAGATAGTAATGTCCAGTGAAAACGCGCACATGTAGAAATTCGAAGTTCGGCTGATTTTAAAGTACGTATGTATAGAATATGTGGCATTATTTAAATTACATTGTTAGGCTTTATTCTGTCTAGAGCGATAACAACTGAATAATAAAATAAAGGAGAAGGCTTCAATTGTTTGATTTTAAAATTCCATAGTTTATCTTTTGCCTTGCTTGCTAAAGCGTACGCGATTATCTGTTGTCGTAATTCACGAAAAAAACATCATTTTGCACGAATTGTAAAATTTAAAACAAGCCAAACAGCTAATATATCAATTGAAAGCGTTTTGGAGTTATCTATAACTTTAAATTCTTCCGTTACATTGAAAAATGAATAATCTTATGACATTGAGGTTAATGAAGGTCGACCTTCACGAAATATCCCTGCAAATTTTGAGTAGGAGGACGAGAAGAGCAGAAGGACGAGGTGGAAGATAAAGAGAAGGGGCTAGAACAGGAGGAGAAGGAGGCGGAGGTTGAGGAGAAGAAGTACAGAAGGAGAAGGAGAAGGAGAAGGAAAAGGAGAAGGAGAAAGAGAAGGAGAAGGAGAAGGAGAAGGAAAAGGAGAAGGAGAAAGAGAAGGAAAAGGAGAAGGAGAAGGAAAAGGAGAAGGAGAAAGAGAAGGAGAAGGAGAAGGAGAAGGAGAAGGAGAAGGAGAAGGAGAAGGAGAAGGAGAAGGAGAAGGAGAAGGAGAAGGAGAAGGAGAAGGAGAAGGAGAAGGAGAAGGAGAAGGAGAAGGAGAAGGAGAAGGAGGAGGAGGAAGAGGAGAAGGAGAAGGAGAAGGAGAAGGAGAAGGAGAAGGAGAAGGAGAAGGAGAAGGAGAAGGAGAAGGAGAAGGACAAGGAGAAGGAGAAGGAGAAGGAGAAGGAGAAGGAGAAGGAGAAGGAGAAGGACAAGGAGAAGGAGAAGGACAAGGAAAAGGAGAAGGAGAAAGAGAAGGACAAGGAGAAGGAGAAGGAGAAGGAGAAGGAGAAGGGGAAGAAGAAGGAGAAGAGGAAGGAGAAGGAGAAGGAGAAGGAGAAGGAGAAGGAGAAGGAGAAGGACAAGGAGAAGGAGAGGAGAGGAGAAGGAGAAGGAGAAGGAGAAGGAGAAGAAGAAGGAGAAGGAGAAGAAGAGGGAGAAGGAGAAGGAGGATGGGGAGAGGGACAAGTAGGACAAATAGGTGGAATACGTAGAACGAAAATGGATTGAAATTAGTGCATCGAAACAATTAAAACCATCCTTATTGTTCAGTGTGGCCAATAAAGCGATAAACTCACCGGCTTCCGTTGAAGATGTTTCCGGGCACGTAGACAGCCTCTCGGGGGGCGCAGGTGATGCAGTTGATGGAGAAGAAGACGGGCGAAGTGGCGCCCGCCAAAGGGGGTGGGGTCCAGGCCAGGATGATTCTGTCCGGATTCTTCTCTACCACGTGGAAATCTCTCGCTCTGGGTAGGTCCACTGCCGCCGAAACAAGGGACCGTTATTAGGACTCAAACGCTCAAAATAATCGAAACTTTAACACTCCACCTCGAAAGCCATTTCCATTTCCCCATTTTTCACATCCTTCTACTACTCTCTCCCTCTCTTTGTTGTTTCAGTTGTACACTTGCGATTTAACTTTCAAAAAACACTTCATTACTTCTAAACGATTGCTTCAGTATTTAGAGGAGCACGACCCACTTAGCAAAGACTGGAAAAGATTCCAATTAAACGAGGCATTGGTTTATCCGTGGAATTTCACAACAATCAACACAATCTAAGCTTCACATTCTGCAATCAATTAATTATCTTTGGTTGAAATGGACCGCATTCGGAAGCGGTTATTGAGACAAAACAGAACAAATTCACTGACCTGAAGGGGTCAGCAGAACAAGTTTTGTTAGTTAAAAAATACGTCGTCTTTACACAAACGGTCCATATATCGACCTTCACTTCGTAAGTTGCTGGTAAATACTAAGTAAATTAGTGCTGGAACAAACTAAAAAACACGAGTTACACAAGTCACCTATTAGGTGCAATTATGTAAAAAGAGCAAACTATAAACCTTAAAACAGAGCCGCTGATGCGTTCTCAGTAGCACGAACGCGTCTTAACTTAATTGGCACACAACATTTCAGGCAACGGCGTATTTTTGTGACGCAAAAAATAAGGCGGCTTCGTGTATGTCTTCCTCAGTGTCACACGATGAACCCAGTTTGCAGAATCTAGACATTATTTGAACGTAATTAAATTATGCTTTCAGCAGAAATCTTCCAAGCATAACTAGTTCTCGTCCATTTATTTGGAAAGCAATTGAATTAACCTGGTCGACGGGAATAGCGGTGTCATTAACCGCATGAACTGATCGGCGAGAAAAAATAACGACTTCCTTGCTTCAGTTAGGTTTGATTAACAATTTTTTGATACGTTACTGTGCCTGATTATATATTCTATCAACTTACTTTCAATGAGGCGAGAATATGCTTTTTTAAATTAATTTTGAAATCAACGAAATAATTCTACATGTTTAAGCTATTGAGTTTTACCTAGAAACGAAATTTCAAATGTAATCGTTTGGAAATTCATTGAATAGGCAAACAATAACAATAAAATTGAATGAAATCAATAAAACGTAGAATTAGTGTTCAAAGTAGCGCATCAGCCAATCAGATAACGTTTTTGGTGATTGTTTGCATTTTATTACGTGCGGCCACAATTAGGGATAGTTCCATTTAAACTTTCAATTTAAATTCGTTTTCGAATAAATTTGCAAAGATCACAATATAAGAAAGTTGAAAAGATTTATACTAGCCTAATTATATGGTTTCTTTGACGACGATGTGTAATTAGTCTGATTGGAAGTAAGTGATAGCCGTTGTTCGTCTATAATCATGATTATAATAATTATAAGTCGGAAACGCCGTGCTTCATGGCAAAATAATCTGTTTAATCTGATCTTATAATGTCTGGTTCTGTGGTCGATTCAAAATATTGCAATTTCTAGTTATTTACGATGACTCATCTTCACCAATGTTAAGGTGAGAATCTTATTCCATATACTGTTGAAAGGGTGATTGAAATGGTTACTGTATCATCAAACACTTTTCATGAAGGAAAATCCATCGAAACTTTGGGCATGGTAGGCATGAAGCTATAACTTACTCGATAATATATTTTAATACGGGTTACCAAATTGAGAGCTCGTTGATCTGTATTTGACAATTAAACGATAGCATTCGTAAGAAAATTGACCTGCAAACTTATAGAAAACTTAAGCGAACGTCTTTTGTTCGATTGTACTTTTATCATTTGGCCAACACGGTATCTCTGTGTAAGATCATTGTGATCTCAATGCGTCTGATCATTCGGCCAACAAGGCAACAATGTTATGCCTGACTGAAAGCAGAGCTATAGCACGAGTATGTCCCATTCGAGGATAAGTCGGCTTTAAAGATGACAGTTAAAGGCCCAATGCCACGGTGACTGCTATGATCAACGTGCTGGAACAAAAACGGTCATTTGTGATTATTGGGTGTGTAAAGCAGCTTTTTCGTGTTTAATCACGCGAAGCATTTACAAAATAGAAACTAAGTAAATTGTTCCACCTACTAATTACGCATTTGAAAGCCGAACGTTGTCTTAGAGACTCACAGACACAAAAACCCTCCCCAGTCTCCGATTCCTGATGCCAGACGAACCCGGTTTTGGTGCAGATGCACCGAGAACTTCCCGTAGACGCCTCTGACGTGGAGTTCTGTGGACAGATGCGGCAGACGCCGTTTCCAGGCAATGGTTTGTACATCGAGACAGGACAGCCTTGAGGGGAATGAAAAAACAGGGGTCTTCGGTCTTTGTTTCGGCAAGAAACCTAAGAATGCGTGTTACTTAATGGGAAATCGTTCTGTGTCGAATTCCAATTAATAGAGTTTCGTTCTTTTCTTCAAGCACAACATTTTTCTATAATACCCTCCTCCGAACATCTCCTTCCATCCCACCTTTTCCTCCTCCTGCTACAACTGCAACATCTCCTGCTGCTGCTGCTGCTGCTGCTACTACTACTACTACTACTACTACTACTACTACTACTACTACTACTACTAATACTACTACTACTACTACTTCAACAACTACTACTACGACCAAAAGTAGTACAGAGACTTTCAAGTTTGAATTTTTTTAAATTCCATTTAAGCACATGTTTTTAATTAACAATAATCATTAGTGTATGATATGCATTTAGTAAAGTGTCAACAATTAATGAATGGTATATTGAACATTTTCATTGCATGCGCGCTTACAGATTTTATTATCATTATAATTCATCAATTGATGACCGCTTAGTAAATAAATATCAATAAACAGATGATAATGTTTCACTCAAATGCGCGTTAAATTTGAACCTGAACGACCGTTTTTGGTAAAATAAACGAATTGTCGACGCTGCCAATAATTGTTTGTCATAAATTCTTTCACCTTTATAACATAGTAAGGGTAAAGAGCCAAAGGAAATGGAATTATCAATATACTATCATTATAATTAATAAATTGATGACCGTTTAGTAAATACATATAGATATAGGCTATAGGCAAAACACTTTCGATTCGCAGTAATATGTGTTCGGACTTATAATCGCCGTGTGTTACAGCTGGAATTTTAATTTGACTTGTTTATTCAAAAAAACAACAAGGTTCGTAATTAATACATAAATAAATTAATGTTTACCGGGTTGCTGTAATCGGTCAGACTGTCTAACCACACCAAGGCAATGAGCGCTCTCTGGAAAGCGTTTACCGCGATTTGTGTCAACTATAGCCATTAAAGGCCATCCATATATCTACCCGTGTGTTGATTATAGCCTCAAATCCTCAGGCATTCGAACAAAAACCGGTTTGCTAAAACCACAAATCTGCAAGACATAATGGGTTGTAGTCGGTTTGCCTTTTTTATGATGCTTTTACATTTTTTGTGAAATAAACCTACAGCCCAAAATAAAGTGACGACCCGTAACAGCTGGTAGACACGTTTATGAAGTTGCCGTTTTTAAGACCCGAGACATCGCCCACATCGTGTACACACGAGAGAGAGATAGAGACACAAAATAGGCATTCTAAGCCCGACCCCTACGCACTGACAACACAGAACCCATCGGAGATCAGATGTAATTTTTCCTCGATGAACCGGAGTTTGGTTTGCTTGATTTTGAACAGAATAAGCAGACACAAAATCATCATCAACCTTCGATCCACTGCTCGATGCATCACAACGCTCGCGCACAAAATCACCAACACCGCTCTCACGACAAAAACCACCACAAAGCTGGAAGGGTTGGCCTAAATGTTAGACAATGAACGGACCTCATATCTCATTCCATCTTGTGTATACTGTACAGGTAGCGAAAAGTGTACCACCTAAAATTGATGTAGTCATTCAACACTTTAAAAGAAAAAAACCCTTTCAATTCGGCATGTTTAAGTTCACAAGTCAACACTGACACACATAATTACTTACACTTCTGATTAAACTTATTTATCATCGCTTTCTTTAGCCCCGACCATAAATAAATGTATTCGTATAAGAAAACAACTTGGCAACTCACCGGAGCATATGTTGACCCCTGGTTTGGCCTCGTATCCAGCCTCGCATTCGCAGACGTTGCCCTGAAGAACGTGCCATTCGCCGTTGGCCTTGCAGAAGGAGGGCTTCAGCCTGTCAGCGTCGCCGATCGACGAGGTGACAACAGAGGTGTTCTCGACGTCAGTAGATTTGTTAGTCAGAAGGGGACGCGCTCCCGCAACGCACGTACCCGTGACCTCTTGAACTTCGGCGTCGTGCCCAGCTGCCGTCTCGTGCAGGTGCATGAAACCGATCTACAACCCAATGAAACAACTTGAAGTATAAATTGCATTAGTTGAGGAGAGGTATCCTCCCTGAAGGGAATTCATTTGGTGAGGAGTATTGATTAAGCTAGGGAACAAAGAAACGACTAAAGCTGCCTCGAAACTGACAGTTTCCTCATTGTTGTTTCTTAAAATAGAAAGCGCCGTCGTTACGAGGTTAAGCACCAGTTCTGGTTTTTATTTTGCCTAAATACTAAAAAAGGCAACCGGTAAATTTTCCACCACATTTCTTGGTCTTTCAGGGCCGCCTGAAGCTGTCTGTGAAACAACTCGACAATGCTTTTATAGAAAAGCGGTATTCCTAGGAATCGGAGACGGCTCAGTTGATTGAAAATAAGCAGACATAAGTTTGAGTTCGCGGTCGGTCTTGAACGCAGCGACAGTAAGTTCAGGCATCTGGAAGTGGCTTCAAGCGAGGTCGTCTTCGTCCGCAAACTGCGATCAGCTGCGAGGTCCCGTTCTGATGCAAGCGACTGATTCCGTCGACCGATTGAATTTCCAAGCACTCAATTTCGTTTAAGACGTTGTCCCTCGCAATGAGATCCCGCACTTCTGTAATATAATTGAGCGCAGATATTTGAAAGCGGACAAATCCTCGACTAGCGCATAGTATAGGTGCTTTTCATGAGTGTGCTGTTGAACAACACTGAAAGCCTCCGCTGTTGAGGCGGGTGTTTCTCTACCATGGAGGTGTTCGGAGAATGTGCGGTGGAATGTAATTGACCTGCTGGTGGATGAACAGTAAGATGAAAGCACTCCAGTTTCGATGATTTAGGGAAGCAAGCAGGAACGAGCCAGGGGGTCATTGCAGGTTAAAATGCAACTCATTTGCCGATTCACCGTGGCACGTTGGCACGCGATGCAACTAATACAACCTCGGATAATAACAACACACATTAATTAATTACCAAATCGAATATTATTTTAGACCAAAAACACCCTTCGCCGTCGAAAGATTACTGTTATTGTTCAGTGTATTAAACAAATCTGCAATAATTCAATCATTAAGTCAGTTGGAGAGTCTTGGTGCAAAGAAGAAGAAGAAGCATTTGAACAATGAGATAGGAAAGTACGATTTTTAAAAAAATAAAAACTTTGGGATGTTCGTCGCTGAAATAATTTGTACCGAGAAACGCCCTTTTTTGTACGCGACGCCGCTTCGCTGAATTCAAAAGGATTACGACGAGAGAGATGGTGTAGCGAATTTCTTATGCGAGGCGTATACCGCCCCCAGTGTCCCATAATTGTGCTTTCTCACAATAGACTCCATGCTTGGCGGCCTGTTTTTGAACCTTTAGTTCCAACTTTGCGTTGCTTTAGAACGTAGCTGATTGAACGTATCTTACGAAACGGCCTAACCAAGGGCAACGGATGTTCGCGCTTGTGACAAGAGCACAAAATGTAAGCTGGTCAGACGACCAACCACGATGACGACAGTAGTCATAACCATAGTGCTTTAAACCTCGATCATTTTAATGAGAACAAACGAATGTTTGTGCAGAAAAATTCGTCCTCTCAAACGAAGCTAATTCCAATTTGATTGGGCACGCTTACACTCGAAATTGAGACATTTGGGCAATATGTTGTAGAAGCCTTCAAATTCATCTCTTAGTACTGTGCGTATTTTTGTCTTGTGGTGTTATTGGTTTGTTGAGCACCAATTTTGCCGCAATGTCATCGAAGAATCGAAATCTGTAACCGTTAACGCTGGAGGAGACATTTGCGATCGATAATTTATTATTCATAAATTGTAGACTCTCGGATACTAGCGTTAATAAACACACGATGCTTTTCCATTCAAAATGGGTGATGTATTTTGATTTAGAAAAATATTAACTCGAACTTGAAAGAGTTCATTTCTAGTTGCCACTGCGTACCGATAAACGAAATCGATTACAATTGAATGGGTCAATAGTGGTATTTTATGCGTAAAAAAATAGCATATTTGTCTTTGATCTTGTTTTCTTGGAGGCCTGTCAAGGAAAGTGCGATCAAATTTCACCCGAGGGTCTGAGCATCAACGACCAGGCAAGGTCACCAGTTAATTAAAAATGCATAGGATAGCATTTGTGTTTCGGAATCGTCCCCTTCTGACAGGACCTCATTTAGAGGACTCGATAGATTAATTAGAAAGAAAACGCGTTTTACAAATGGTCTCGTAATAATCAATATTTGACAGCCCGAAAATAAATCTTTTTGTCTTAAGCGCATACATAATCTCTTTGTAAAATCCATTAGGGTTTCCAAGTTGTTAAATAATCGTCCTGGTTTCCTTTCACTACCGACATAAAAAAATAAATAATATGGCTTTTGTCTTTGATGGTTTTCAATCTTCGCCAAAAGCGAACGAAAGAGTTAGAGTTACCTAATGGATTTTGGCAGTCATGGTCCAATTAAAAGCTTGCGAATCTCTAGGGAACAATTTTCCGAATTAAATGAACAATAGCGTTGTTTCCCCAATTCCTGAATACGAGGAATCGCGTTTCAATACTCTATTATGTGAGTCAAAATCTGTAATCACACATTAATGCTTTTCCAACTGTAAAAATAAGGCGCGAAACGAACCTGCCACGTCGGACACGATAAGTGGTAGACTCGTATTCGTTCGAGCATTAGACAGGCCCCTTGATCACGAACAGCCAATCGCATCCACGAAGAACCGGAGAGCCGCCTGCTGATTGGACGAAATCGGATGAGCCAACTAGTGACGGCTCCCTCGTCGTTGGAATTACTGGCACTCCACTTCCGGTCAGACGAAATAGTGGCGAGTTTTTTGAATAACTAAAATCGCAAACCAGTTTGACAACAAAACAGATAAGGCTTCACCAGTCTACAATTCATTCTTAAAAGTCTGACGTTTGGAATTGCGATATTTTCTTAAATGATATTTAACATTTTATTTCTTAAACATGGCAGTATTTCTACTTTAGTTAATCGATCTACTTAAAAGGGAATCTTTAGTGTGCGTTATTTACACTCCGAAATATGAGACCGGTTTCCTTGGTGAATCTATTGAAAAAAATACTATTTGCTTTCACAATACACAAAAGTAAGTCGAAATGAAGGTCTACGTGACCCTGTAAACGCTAGTAACCCTGCACCAATCAAGAGAGAACCTTCAACATACTGTAGACCAGAGACTTTCCTGAATCTCACACGAAGTCCGTCTAGGTACTTTTTTATCGAGAGATTATCGGGCACCTTGTGTAAAGCAATATTGTTTGATTGTGATGAACGCTAAAGCTTTAAGCCATGGAAACACATCATATTTTAATTCGAACACATAATTTGATCGCAAAAGACCATTCTTATTCCTCCCGAAGTTATAAATCACCGTCAGAGGATTACCTCGGTATCAGGAATGGCCTCCATGTCTACTTGACCGTTTTGGTTGTTATTTGCCTGATACAGAAAAATATCGAAGTTCTCGCGGCACGGCGTGGTTCCAATTCGGTCTGTGCAACTTCGCATCATGAAGTGAAGCTGCACATGAACACTCCGAGCCTGCCCGAGGGATATGCGGGGACTGAATAGCCAGTATTCGGCTGCGATGCCGAGCTCATTGGTCTCACACAAACCGTAGACGGTGTCGCCGGAACCGGGTCGACTTTGCTGTCGCCACTGGAAAAAAAACTTGAAAACTGAGTCGTTGCGGTTAAATCGAACACGCAGATGTGGATGGTCGTTTGACTATCGTTGTAGCCACTACATTTACTCTTGTGTGTCAAGGTCATTCAAAGAAGTTTATCATCGATTTTTCCCATCGATTCAATTACAGATTTCAATGAAATTTCTGTAATCATCAAATCTTTAATTCTGTCAAATAATCTATCGTAATTTACGATGTCGTTGTTGGAATTTCCGATCAAATATAGTATTTATAACATAATTTGGCCAATTAAAAAATATTTTGTAATGATTTGAGCGGCTTTTTTTGAAACAAAATGTTTACAAGAACATTTTAAAATCAAACACTCTGATTCGAGTGTTCAAATGTTTGTTGAATGGATTCTCAATGTATGTCTTCATTTATCATTTCTTTCACCATTTTTAAAGTTTGAAGTGGCGCCCTCAGGCAGTTCGGTTTATCAGGAAATAAAACTACTACTACTACTACTACTACTACTACTACTACTACTACTACTACTACTACTACTACTACTACTACTACTACTACTACTACTACTACTACTACTACTACTACTACTACTACGACTACTACTACTCCTACTACGACTGCTACTACTGCTACTACTACTACTACTACTACTACTACTACTACTACTTCTACTACGACTACTACTACTACTACTACTACTACTACTACTACTACTACTACTACTACTACGACTACGACTATTAAGACTTGTACTGTTGCGATTTCTACTAATACTACGATTACTGCTGCTACAACTGCTACAGGGATTTTTTCGTTAATATAGTGTTTTATGCGATAAATATTTCACACTGCAATAGGTTATTGGCGGCCTCACTTAAACATTTTCGTTACATAAAATGGCGCTTATACGTTAATAAATGACTGGACAGCAGCAAACTTACTCCAATTTCTACAGCCGTGTTTTTTGCCCATTTGGCCCAGCCACCGTCTCTGGTGTCCAAAAGGACTACTGAAAAGGAGAAAAAGTAAAAAAATAAGCTTCCAACTCTTGATGGAAATTAATTTTTTTTTGCGATTACAGAGTATTGACCAAATACTTTGGGCTCGAAGAATTTCAGACCAAAATCAGATATGCGTGTAATTTTAATACAACTCACTGGTAAAGATCGTGTTGTTAATTCAAGTAACTTTATTTGTTATTGCATGTCCGAACTGTTAACACCTTCCCAATCGCTATAACTACCAATGACGCATACATGATGCGCCAATATAGGATCACCAACAGCTTTCACTGTCTTCCACGCTAGTCGACATGACTAAGGCGACATCCTGTCTTCTTCCAACCGATTGGCAAGTCTGTAGGTTTACTCGGTACATGTGCCGACCAATCGTTACACAAAGCCGCATTATTTACTCATATTTTTACTCATAGGCAAATTTATATCCACTCCTCGTGTTTTATTCTTATAATGGCTCCAGGATTACCGTAGTATTGATAAGAATTATGCATCTGTTAGACGTAGTCGTCTACAGACTATTCGTATTTACTATCGAAGACTAGTTCTTGTGGTGGTAGTTTTAATATAAAAAAAGTGTAGATGTTTGAACAGTCGTTTTATAATTAGCATACGAAATATAACTAGTACTATTACTTGTAGTCTAAGAAGTAGTAATTGTACTAGACGAAGAAGCATTAATAGTAGTGGCAGTAGTAATAATTGAAGGCTCTGCAGTTATCGGAGAATTAGAAGAATTACGAAAGATAAATCTGCATTTTTTTGGGCTGAAGTTATTTGCCATGCAGAATTCTCTTGCAAGTAGAGCAACCGGTTTCGTTGAAGTTTCCATTAAGTGTCTTAAGCATATTGTACACTCAACTAACCTAGTGGGCCACACATTGGAATCAGTCATCACCGAATGGAATTCAATTCACTCGATTATTACAGACGCATACCGGGCTTATTTTTGAAGTTATAATTAAGATGCTATCCGCAAAGGAACCACTAACAGGCCTGGGACAGTCACTTCTTTTTTATATTGTTGCATGAACAAGAGGCATGACTGGGACTGTGTTCGCATCGGTTTTAAAAAACCCGCTTTAAAAAATGAGCCTCTTTAAATACTAGCCCATCTGGCAATAATGTTTTATATGGGGAAAACATTTTTCAAATCAGATTATGAGTATAAAAGATCTGCGTTTGAACGTACCTTTACGAATTATATTATATATATATATAGATGTATATGTTTAAATACACAATCAGGTTTCAAAGAATCCCTATCCTTTGTGAGAACCACGAGATCAGCACATGCACAATTAAACTACAATAACGACTTATACTTCTGCTACTATTAAAACCATGACTAGTAAAACTACTAATTCTTGAACGCGAATGAGAGCCACATTTTTTATTTTATGTTTTAATCCTATAAATGTTGTAGGAAAATTGATATCCTTGTTTTATTCTGTAATTTGATGAAACAAATAAATGCCCCGAAAAATATTAATGTTGCTGTTGTCAATCAAAGGTCATACACCGCAAAGGAGCCTAGTTGGTGACAAGGTCGTGACCTCGATGTCACCCAGCGGTCTCTTGCCAATAGAAGGGGCTGTTTGGACGAAAATCTATTTTTCTCTATTAAACTGGGGAACGGTAGTATCAGATTTGTAGGACAAATATCTTTGGGTCAACGTTGATTCGAATTCTCCGTGTGTCTCGATAGATTGAGTGTACCTGTTACACCAAAAGTTACACTGATTCTGAGGAAAAGATGCTGGATAATTTCGAATCGATTTTCAATCGATTCACAGCCAATTGTTTTCTCTCTACAATAGCACGCGTTATTTTGGTTTATACGACCTTTCGCTGTTCTGCCTTTTGACGTCAATGGGGAGTCTTTCTTTCGACGCCAAAATTGTTCAATCGAGATGGATTTCGACTCTTCCTGCAAAGCCAAATGCCTGCACCATTAATTGTATAAAAAAACTTTGAAAGCAGTACAGATATGGCATCTTGACGGGCGCACATATTCGTTAATAAAGACCAAATCATATGGTGTTTCACCTTTTTTTACGTTTTATTTGAATTTCAGATATTGTTGAAAATGCTGGCACAATTGAAGGAATAAACTCCTTTTAATCGAATTATTGGTTCCCAATGCCCAGCTCTTTTTATATGAACAATACCTTGCTTTATTTGTAAAAGATTTTTATTCGAAAATATCTGCTGCCTGTAACAATTCCAAAACCCGTCCTTTTTTCGAGTTGCGATCACGTCATTATGTATAAGCACCCAAGACGTCCTGATTTTCAATACACAATTAAGATGGAAGGCAGTTAAACCTCAAGGAGTTTGGAAGGTGATTTTCTTCTTCTTACGAAGTGACACATTAATCATGAAATGACGCCAACAACATTGACGCCTGTCAATTCAAATCCACGCAGATCTCATCACAATTAATTACAATTAAAAGGTAGAAAAGTTTAATTCCCAATAGCAAGTGACAATGAAATACACAATTTACTCTGCGAATACGATAAATTCGGGTGGGGAAACAAATGACACTAGACGACCTTCAAATGAAAACGTATTTGATAGGGTGCTTCATTGTGAGGGTTTAGGTATAAAGTAGCAAAATGCAGATCTTTTCGTTTAGATAGGAATGGGATTCATAAAACATTTTTGATTATTTGTTTATTTCTGTCAATAGAAGGATACGAATAGCCTTCAGGAGACATTGAATAAAGATAACAAAACTGCGCCCTCTCAAGTTTAGCTTTTACCACTAATGGACGTCAAATGTTATCGCGATTGACAATTTCTTGACAAAAGCCTTTATTATTCATGCGTTTTATCCGCCAAGGAATAATGTTTAATTACTTGAAATGACAAGTGCCCGTGAAGCATTAGAAGTGGTTAATGAATCGACTGTCAGGTTTCAGTCAAAATTATATTTTTAGGAGTTAAAGACGCTTTGAAATAATATGTAACCCCAGATGTCCCGATGATTGCATTGACGATTGTAAATCAGAGCATTCTTACTTAAAGTAGCCGTGTTAATGTTAAATAATAATGGTAGTCCCTATTTTAAGGTCATGAAACTAAATATTTGAGCATTAAAAAGAAACGATAACGTCTCTGAGTTCCTGCCTTACCTTGTGTGGTGATTGAAATGACCGAATTGAAAAAAACCGACATTTGAGGTAGAATTTAACGTGATAGCCATCGCTCTATTCTTTGACATATTTGACACACTGAGATTGAATCGAGTAGGGGTGATTTGAGGGATTACCTCATGTAAAAAATCAGAAGGCGGTCAGAAAATCGCAGACTAACAGGTATTATGCCGGTACCTCCAAAGGGACTTCCATATGGACACCCAAAAGCCATTTGAGCATCCGAAATGTCCACATTTCGGGGTCAATTTGACGGAACGCTGTCTTTTGGCCATCCCCAGATCCTATCTATGATACCAAGTGCGCAGTAAAGCCGTTCTTTTCAAATGATGACTCTCGAACCATCTATTTGTTCTGAAATTTCGATTTCAGGTAAACATTTAAGGATTCCCCTTTCCAACGCCAGGCGCAATCCCCAGCGATCCCGCTGGCTATATTTAACATAAAGTTTGGCTTGTATTTTACTTTATGTGATTTCTCCGCCCACATGAATATAATTTAAATAAGCCACTCTTGGAGAGTGTTATGGGTTTCTGCGCTGCAGGAAGGAAAGTGTAAAAAAAGGGATACACAATTTGGTCTGAGGCAGTAATGATCAGTAAAATCGATTTATCACGTCGAAATAAGGTTCACAATGGGGTTTAACCCCATAATGGCGTAACAAGCAAATTTCACTATTAATATAATATTTTTTTATATTTAATTCGGACGTTATGTTTTATAACATGCTTTAAAATAAGTTGCATACCTTCATTTGGTCTAGGGGCGATGGTGTTTAGCAGAACGGAGGGGAGAAGGATAGTCAGGTGGAAAATGAGTTGCAGCATTTAAGAAATCAACATAAAATATCCATGATTGAAAGAAGGTTTGCCGCGATTCCAGGGGAAAAAGGAAACCCTGATTGTCTCGTCTAAAACGTGTTGACCACCGTTGCAACACACAGGTACATACAAACACACCCACGACTACAATATATGACCATGTACGCCTTCCGCCTATGCTTGTGTGTGGGTATGTGCGTTGTCTTGTTTTAACGCAGTCCACCCCACTCCTGATTGGTTTGCGTGCTGTGGGCGCGAATTTGTAAAATTCGTGAAGCGTGGTGCAGACCGCGTTTTTGATGGGACCAACCTCTAAACGGCACGCGTCGCTTTACTGTGGTCTGCACATGACTAGTCAGCCAAAACTGTGTAGAGGTAATCCCCTATTGTATTGTGTGGCATTCTCGTGCTGCATGGATGCTTCTATGACGCGTCTTAGGAATAAGGGAAAGATGCTTCCAGTACGCCTCTTAGGAGTATTTTAGAGTTCTCCCCAGTGCCACACGACGAGGATGTTAAAGACGCCGCTGCCTCTTCTAGCACTTAACTTGACCCCTACACGATTGGGCCACCAATAGTCTGATCATCGGTAGACGCAAAGGGGATATAGTTAGGTTGTGGCCGTATTTGAGGGATCATTTAACAATGGTAGCAACAATCGTTAATACTTGCTGCCGTATTTTTGGTGAATCAGCGAGTTGTTATTTGCTGCCGATCTTGTAGGAATTAAACGATATGGCCATGCATCTGCTGAAGAGATTTAAATTGGGTCAGACTGGTAGAGAGACGATAACCGGACACTTGAGAGGCAAGAAGGAACGATTCGTGAAGGTTAGTTAAAGAATGGTATATTTCATAGAGTGTACATATAATCCAGCAAAGAATGAGGCTTTCTTTTCAAAGCCTACAGAGGCCAAAGAAGTCAGTACGATTGAAGCCCGGGATAATAAAAATTGTAGGCGCTTTATTGAGGTCACGAGGACCAAACATTCAGTATAACATGTAATAGATACCAAAATTGTCCTTTTGTTCCTTCTTCACCAACTCTGGTGAAACTAAAAATCGGGAGAAATAAGGAATGACCGAATTACGATAGGCTGCCGTTATTGTCGGTATTGAACGGTATAGAAATGGGTTATAATACGCATGGGTCGAAGCGATTTACACTTGAATGGAGAGCATAGGCAGGCCACTAAGGAGACAGCATTTTATTGTTCACGGTAACCACGTGATCAGTCCATTTTAACTGACTATTAAAAATAACGCACGGAAATGTTGATTTTGAGCTGAAGAAGAAATTATGGATTTAAGCAATCGACACGGTGTAGACATCTGCTCTCAGGGAACAACCATTTTGTAGACCTATTTTGATGCGTTTAGAAGAAGGCCGGTGTATTATTAAAAGGAGCTTGTTTTCTCAAATATTTAATCATTTTATTTCCCAAAACAATGGTTTCTGGTACTCAAATGGAAAATTGACATTCTTTTGGAATTGTATTAAGTAAATGGAATCGTTCTTGAGGTTAATCTTAAAACGCCTAAAACTCAGGAAGTTGCCCAAAGTCTTTGAGTTATTTGACAAATTATATATTTTTTGACGTAAAACACAGAGTGAACACACAATGAATTGAATTAAAGATTAATTCAGTAAGAAAGACGATAATTAAAAATGACTAGAGAATACCGTCGCTATGCAATTTTAAATGAATGCAGAAATGCCGACATTTAAAAATATATATATTTTTCTCAATTCATTGATTTGCCGGGAAACGGATATCGAAAAAAGGATGCATTTTATAATATCGATTTATTGGAGCTGGTCATCCAAAAGCCGTCTCTTTGCTGTCTGACCCATCATGACAAAGCACCATAAAGAGGCTTCGTTCGGAGGCGGAAAACTTTCACCTCTTCTTCGGTTGGCTCTAAGGGGATAGCCAGCTGCAAATTATTTCTAAGAATTTCAAGGAACTTTCACCCATGAAGCCACTTCTTCGAGAATGCCGCACAAAAATAATAAATATTTACTTTTATCCACCTGAGCAAATGCCGCTTAGAAAACGTTAAAACATTTTTTCTTGCTGCTATCGCTGCAGCCTCCGACCACCCTACCCTAAGGCTGTTAAACCGGGTCATTTCGTGTTGAAGACACAAGGAGATTGGAAGTATTCGATCACGGGTGTCTACGCACTCTGCCGTTCAGTGACAGACCTAATAAACCTATGTCTGTCTCTGTCACAATGCGTAGGTCGGCGCCGTTGATGGACAAGTGAGAACGTCGATAAGAACCGCCAATGCAGACGTTAAGCGCCATGAGCTACAGAGTGCGTCTGTTGAAATAGAACTGTAATTAGTTCTCCGATCGCGAGTAGGCGTCTACGATAAGTGAAGTCCATTAATCGTGGCTTTTTTGTGGTCGATCCCAGAGTCAATCGAAAAAAGGGTGAAAATGCGAAGAGCAAATTGGCAGGTATTTTAATTCCATAGAAAGTGTTACGCTTAAACGCTTTTTTCACATCAGTTAGTTCCGAGGAGATGAAGACGGAAACTTCGGGCGGAAATCGTCACAACATGGATCCTCAAGTAGGCCTTGCCTCCTTGTTTAAAAGTTCATTAATTTTTCCGTCAAAACAATGTTGACAAACAATTTTTTAAATTTTTTAATAGACAGTGTTTATTAAATATGTGTAAAAAGTCAAATGTCCGAAGCGATGTCGCCGTATCTGTGTGAAATCCCAATTTGTATCGATAGTTTTTGTGAGAAAAATCTACCCCTGGAAATGAGTAATTATTTAATCATTTGTCATTTAAATATTGCCTCAAATTGGAGCAACAATCGTCTCCAACTTTGGTTTCAATGTTGTTTGATGACTGGTAATCAATCCTTTTTCTGTAGAAAAACAATATTCTGTTTTCAAAGACTGAATACCGTTGCAAAAGTGCAAATTTCCGGAAAATGATCAATTGAATAATTAGAAAAATGACCACATTAAGCGTAAGGGGTGATTTGTCATTCGAAACACACATATGAAAATAACTTAACGTCTTCAGAGTTGAAATAATCACAGAATTTTCGCGGAAATGTACCGGCATTCCATGCAGTATAACGTGAAGGAGAACGTAAACATATCTATAGCAAGGACGGTTCGGTCCATATATTTACGCTTTTTTGTATCACCGACAGTGATTCATTCGAGTGATCTATGCTTCTTCTTTTTCTACTACTGCTGCTACTACTACTAATTCTATCACCACCACCACTACAACTACTACTACTTCTACGACTGCTACTACCACTAAACTACAAATATTGCGTCTACTGCTACTACTACTTCCACCACCACGAATACTACTACTACTACTGGCAATACTACTACTGATACTTCTACTACTGCGACGAATAATTCGACTTACACTTCTAATACTACTAAAATAACAAGCACGACTTCTATTTTTTTAATTTTTGAATTGTTTTTTTTCAATTTTCCGTCTTTGAGCCGAAAAAACGTACAATGAAAACGCGTTTTGCGAATGATTTTGTGAGCAAATGATTTTATTTTGGGCCAGAACGCAATCGTAACTTGCCGATCTATGTTAATAATCACGGTGAGCTATTCGATGTCCATCAATAAGCGATAAACGTTGCTGTATTAAAGCGGTAAAAGTGGATATCTCACTAAAATCGGAAACGACCAGTCGATAAGGCAGAAAGGATGGCGGGGTTAAACATTCCATTTTAATTACAAAAAACATAATTATCCGCATTTGATGGAAATGTTCAAAGCATGATTCATTATACGCTGTCTTCCCAAAGCCTTTTTTTAAATTACCTCAACAGTCGGGTTCGTATTGCCGTGCAATTAGTTCTATGCATGAACAAACAGGTAAACAACAACACGAGCACCAATCAGCGCGGCTTATCATGGATGAGTTCAAATAAATTTAATCCCCGAGTAAACCAAATCCACAGATTGCCACTCATTTCTACGAAAACACACAACAGGCTGAAGACAAGCCAATCCAGTTTTGCTTACAAGGAGCCGTTGCCAGACTCACGGCGTAACCTGACCTTTTCAGTCAGAATTACAGCGGTAATTGGAAACGCTTGCGAACAAGATCGATGTATTTTGGGATGCATATGTGATGGGTTCGTTTAGGTCTAATACGCGTGAACACCACGTCAATGGACTGTCTGCACAAAAATTATTGGCCGGCAGTGAATTAAAAGTGCGGCAAATATGTAAACCTAAAAACAGATAAAATGAAGCTTCTTCGAGGAATTTGAAAGAAATGTTTCTCGGGATAATTAACCTATTTCATGGTCTTGAATCTAAAAGCGATAGGAAATTATAAAATTTTGATATCTATTAAATATATTGCGTGCAATTTAAATTATATTTTCTCCTACTTCTAAAACCACTATCATTGTTATATAATTTATACCAATCCTGGACTCAGGTTGATGATTGGTCGATTCGAATTTCAATTGAAGATCAGTTTCAAGAATTTTCGTTATTTCCTCTTCAGAGCAGTGGTCATTCAAGCCCTAAGAAGCTGGAATAAGACTCAATTTTCCCGACTAATTTTGCGCTCCCCCATGCGATCTATAACTTGAAAGGACGGATTTCGGAGAGAGAGGGAGAGAGTGGGGAGGAAGGGGTGGGGGGTAGTAGTAGATGTTTGCGTTTTTGTCTGCACAAAGTTCGAAACCGTTTCCCTTCATTAGCATTCCCTTTATAGGAGAACCGACGATGACCTGCCGCCTGCAAATTGCTGTTGTTTTAGAGTTTCGGGGGGAATGGGAGTTCCGTCTTCTTTCTCCTTGGACTTTGACCCCAGCAGCCACGGTATCTGGATGAGTGCGGCGCATTATTATATTTCTATGCTCGTTGCTGTCACTGATCCACTGGGTGCTCAAGTCATGCTTTTTTACGTTCTGCTACTACAACTACTGCTGCTGCTACTACTACTACTACTGCTACTACTGCTAACTACTGCTACTGCTACTTCGACTACTGCTACTACTACTTCTACTACTACTACTGCTACTGCCGAGCGTAGTGGCGTGCACTTGTAATCTAGCAACCTGGAGGCCGGGTGGCGGAAACTGTCTCGCGCGCGTTATGGACAAGGCCTTCTAAGGCCGCCATTACCTCGTTGTTATTTCCTCCATTCCTGTTAAACATCAAAATGCTGAAAGTTCTGGTCTTTGTGACCTTAATAAAGCGTAAAAATTATTATTATTATTATTATTACTTCGACTACGACTACTACTACTACTGCTACTTCTAATACTGCTACTGCTACTTCTACTACTGCTACTTCTACTACTACTGCTACTAATACTTCTATAAAATTAGCTAATACTACTTCTATAGGTAATTGTTGATTTACAACGCTACAACTACTCTAAATACTACTAATGATACTACTATTGCTAATACTTCTACTTCTACACCGACCACGTTCACGGTTATGGTCTAAATTGGGCGTCTACAAAATGTTAAAGGGTACTATTAGGGAAATTGAGACACGCGTCGATTACCGATAACGAGGTGGCAATTAAAGGTTTTTATGGCAGCACACGTACGGGATTTCGATGTTTGAGGTCAGGATGACAGCGTTACATCGCGAGGTGATTACAACCCTGGGCAAGTGCTTGTCGCCTAATAGCGATGGCGCGCTCGCGGTTTAAATGTGAAGTTGTGTTCAAAAGTTCAAGGGCATTGGTGCGACATCTTCCGTGTCCCTTAATCGGCAAGATGGGTTTGGAGGTTGGGGCAACGGGGGTGGGGGTTGAAGATTGTGATAAATTATGTCTTGGACGAGGGGGAGGAAACGATTCCCGATTTATGTGGATAACCGTCTGGGTGGTCTTTTTCTCTGATGGTGCTTTGAGGTGTTGTTTTAATGATGCATTTGTCTGAGGTGCACATGATTACCACATATTAATTGTCAATCTTCAGGGCCTACGACGTTCGAATTGCACGAATATTTAAATTTATTTCAACACTATTTCACGCCCCTACATCCTGTCCAAACTCTGTTAAGATGCACTTGAAGGAAACAAGATAAACTAGCTTCAAATTATTTTTATATTCGAAACCGATACGTTAGAATCGGAAACGAAGACTCATCCTCCTCCTCCTCCTCCTTTCCAAATAACTTATTAATGCGCTGTGCTTTCTCAAATTCTTCGTTTCACTAATTAAATCCGCCGACAGGGCGTAAAAGGCTTCCCAACAGCTCGAGTAGGCCGTCTCTGGAGCAGTCGAATGCTCTTGCTTTCATAAATCCCTCTTATTGTTTCCCTCCGTTATTTTCCCTGGCCTTAAATGTCCTTATGTTTAAACCCTTGGAATGTCTTGTTTTAAATAAACACGCTTTATTGTGACCTCTTGATAACGACGTGACTCTAACACAAACATACAAGGCAAACAGGATTCCCAATAGCTTTCTTGGAGGTTGTCCAGTGTTTTTCTACGGCGGGTCTGGTCCTGAAGGCGTTAATGCCGATGTTGGGAAATGTACTCATTAACGGAGCCTTAACGTGATCTCGAACCGTCTCAAGAGCGATGTGAACAGACCAGTACACTATTTTCCGCATACTATGCTGTTCACTATTGTTTTATCTCCCCAGCGATGATCTGACTTTTTTGACGCCTCGAATGCTTTCAATTTCGTGTCCTAGTAGATTATCTGTGTACTCAATCCCAGACACCGTCATTCATCGCTTTTTTTCTAATTGTTACTTCCCGATTCAGGTATAGGGAATGGGTGACACCTGTCATGCCACCTTCTCATATCCATCGCCAATCTGTTCTGCTGTCAAAAATGGGGACTTGTCGAATTACAATCACGGTTATCGATCCATTAAAACCACAAGGAATCCAATGCCAACCTAAAAAACGACCATTTTTTAAAATATGAAAACAGCCTCTTTCGATTAAAAACAGCGTTCGTCTGAGACATAAGTAAGAATCACGTAACTATCGATTAACCTAGTCACCTAAGCCACTCTCAAAAAACAAAAAGACGTTCTTATACCCGAGAGCGCTATTTCTGTGTTCTGGGGGAGGAAATTTCTGAGAAACGCTTTCTTGCGGATAGAGCTCATCGGGAAGAACTCTATTTCATATTTTAATTTTCTTGCTTCTCGAGAGTTAAACACATTTCGCACCATAAACCGTCGTTGCTTGAACGTAATGGGCGCAGTACTGTTTTTTATAGATAAGAGAATGAGGACCGAAAAAGCAAAGCATTGGGAGGGGAAGAAGCGATGTTGAGCAGGAGTGAATATGTAGGAGAAGGAGAAGAAAAAGAACAAAAAGGAGGAGTAATCGAAGAAGGTAGAATAGATGGATGTAGAACACGGGGGAGGAGACTTAGTAGAAAGAAGTGTAGTGAAGATATAGTGAAGATATAGTGGAGGTGGAGGTGGAAGTGGAGGAGGGGAGGAGAAGAAGAAAAAGGATGAGGAGAAGAAGGAGGAAAAAAAGAAGAAGAATGAACAAGTAGAGAATAATATGCGTAGGAGGAATAGAAAGAGGTAGAATGGAAGGATTTGGAAGTTGAGGAGGAGGAAAAAGAAGATAACTATAGCGAGAGACATGTGGGTTCGTGTTTTATGTAAAACGAACAGAATAGTTCGTAATATCGCTACTGTTATATTAACATCATATTTCGGTCTGATTCGCGATGATTTATCGGTTGTTTAGTTAGAATAAATTGGAGATTCGTGATGGGGTGCTGTAAAAAGACCGTTTAAAACTAGATTGATGGTATCTGCACATGGCGTTGCATCGTAAATGAGACAATCGTATAAAATACGCTCGTCAAACTGGTCTGTTTTCAAAAGCAGGCGATTTCACTGGTGAAATTCAGGCCTCCTTTTCATGTGTATGTTTGTCTGTCTTACCAATGCGTGTAGCTGGGCAACCAGATGGTGTACTTAAGATTAGAATAATAGAATTGAGAGCAACTGTTATTACTGTTACAGAAATATGATAGATTGAACATAGCCCCTTGAAAACCGACAGCCAAAGAAAAAATAATCAACAAGAGCCTGGATTAGGATCATGGCGGGGTGAATTTGGAGAAAGAAGGAAGGGGAGTTGATGGAGGAGGAGGAGGAGGAGGAGGATGGAGGAGGATGCGGGTAGGGCAGAGGACAATAAAGAAAAGAAAGAATATCTGAAGGAGAATAACGAGAAGGATTAGGAGAAGACGGAAGACAAGAATTTGGGGATGAAAGAAGCGGGAGTCGGACGAGGATGCGTTTGAGGTGAAGGACGAGGATTGCGAAGGAAAGGGGGAGATTGAGAGAGATGTGGAGGATTTTGGTTGGAGAAATGGGAGTGTATCTGAAGGAGGCTCGCGAAGACGAGTTTAGGAGAAGTCTATAATTAGGAGTCGACTAAGGATTAAGGAGAAGATGCACATGTTCATTTGCAAGAAAAGAAGGCCTAGCAGATTCAGAAGTAAAAGTTGCCCATTTGATGGGCTTTCAGTAGACGAGACATCTTTTTGTTTGTTTGCATCAAGGATTTGCAAAGACTCTGTCCAGGCTTCGCCTTTGACCGCGGATGCGCGAAAATGAAGGAGGCGAATAAAAAACAGAATGACCTGGTTACTGTCCGGTCAAGCACAGAGAATTATGGCCCATTGACCGAGTGAGCCGTTATTTCTACTGTGAGAATGGTGATTCAGAGGTAAAACGGTCCACGGCGATAATGCCTGGTGTAATGCCGTCGTGGCAATGGTACTGCTTAAGCGATTGATTCATCTCTCTGCCTACGGAGGGTGTCGCTGGAGCAACAAACGGGACAATAGTCCCTTTTATCGATCACCGTTAATAGGAAGCTGCAATCTGAGACTTCTATGAAGCAGGGGCCCATCCTCTCTGAAGGCTTCCGCGTTAAAAAAAAGGGGGACAGGCGATCAGTATTGTTCCATTTTTTTAATTTCATTTCATTTGTTGTCGTAGATATTTATCAAGATGTTGGAGTAAAGAATGCTACAGTCTTTGGGATCACTAGAGACCCGTCATCGAAAAGACTGCTTATTGGAGCATTTTCATTCAAAAATATCACTTTAAACATTCAATTCGCCATGCCAATGGGTCACGTCAAATTATGGGCCATTTTGTTTTCGAGCCATTATCTTTAACGTATGATTCTCGGCCACCAGTTGGTGAATTAAAATTCATCATGTGGGACCGGTATTTTCGTTTGGAAATTCTGCCACTGTGAAACCGTGGTACACGTTTTTCGTCAGACATTCACCTACTTGAGGATAAACCGGCTTCATTGATGAACTGCCCATTCAGGCTCTTGAAGAAGCGAAAGCTGCACAAAAACCCGGCGGATGACGCTACGCCAGGCTTATGTTTTGGTGAACTGTTTGGGGGTCGAACCCTGAATCACTCACTGGAGACCGGGAGGCGCCATTTTAATTCAAATAATGCTGCCTCCGTCAAGAGCGGCTTAATAATATTGGTTTTGGTAAATAGAACTTCTCATTGCCCTGAAACCGCTTATTCTGAAACCAAAACACCACCGTACTTGGCAACCTGGAATATAGCCTCCCCGTAGGATAAAAACATTTGTACTTATGTGTACCTCTCTAATGGTTTGCGTTTAAACCGTTCGGATTTGTTCGTATATATTTTCAAATGTGAAATTTCTCGGCGTTCAACTTAAACAACAGTCGCGATAATGTAGTCGAAACGTGTTCAAAGAATTTCATTTTATTGGAGCAAACTTAATTTGAATCGTGCAGAATCGTCACTCTTTTATCGAATATTTCTGCTGGGAAATGCATTGCTGATAGTTTTGGCTATCGTGACCTTAATAAAGTGCATATTAATAGTATTATTATTATCATTTTTATGCTGGTTCAATATTAATCCGTTGGTTTGTGGTTTTCTGTCAACACAGTCAGTAGCATCCAAACGCAAACACTATTCTCTCATAATTATTCCAAAATAAGGCGTTTTTAATGTTGTTTGCAGTCAATAATTCTTAAGACTATGGATCCTGTTGTTGTTTTTGTTCACATAAAGTCCATAAAGTCATAAAGTCTCAAGAAAGGACTCCTGAAGCAACAGTTATTGAGCTTATACTGGAGCACAGAGGTTACGGTAATAGGCTGTATTTTTTCATATAAAGAAGAGTCTTTTATTGATTATTCCGGGCGTCAGAATCATGTGAGGACCAATACGATCCACCCAACTCTTTCACAGCCTTCCCAACCCAGCATAGACAGAGTCTGCGTGGACACATTCTCTTCATCGCTCGCTCCTCCAGAGAAGCGCCTGGAATGCAGCTTTATGAGAACTTAGAGCTGATTGTTAGAAGCGCAGCCAATCCCGACACCGGTATAGAATTAAGCAAAAATGTTTTTTGGGCGTAGAGGTGTAAAGGATCTTTTTTTATGTTCAATTAACATTTATTGTTCCAGGGGTATCGCCCACGGTAATTTAAGCGACCAAATTGACTTGAATTTAACTTAATCAAGTGCCATGGCACTCAAATTCGCTGCTTCTAATTTAAGTGGCTCTCAAATATCTAAACTGGGATAGTGAGCACTGTGCTGCGATTTAACGAAAATCTGTTTGGACAATCTGCATGGACTGAAAATCTCCAAAATTCGGTAAGCCCGGTGGAAATCTAAGAATAACAAGTTTTTTTAATGTTTCATGGATATAAAATTGAAGGCTTCGCGATGCACACATCACCAAGGAGACGATAACCAGAGAACGCGTATGATCCGTGTCTTTGAATTCTAGGTTTTACGCATGCAGACCGACTTTACTCATGTTAATTTAGGAGGAGATTGAGCCAATCGATTGTTGTTGGAGTTTTTCCTATTGGCTTTATTCATGAGAAATGCAACCCAGACGCAATCTTGCATTTTTGCGTCATCGAGTAAGCGGTTGTTGAAAAAACCTGGCCAATAAGCGTCAACGATACAAGGAGATTTACAATTGACAAACACTGGTGCCAACCAATCTGTACTCTCCAATTAGCTTTCGCTAACAAAAACCGACTCCAGGAAAAGTTTTCAATTTGCAAAATGAAACATATCACTCCCCTTCGTAGAAACATTTTAGGTTTTACGTATGTGTTACTGATTAGAGCGATGCCATGTTTGACAAGTGAACGGGCTTTGGGGAAATTACGTCATTTATTTAGGCCTCATTAGTCCGCTTGTAAATAACTGACTCGCGTTCGACTTGTTCATTGTTTGTTACTAATGGTTTCTGTAAATTGTAAATGCTGTTTCATAAACACACAAATACCATAGTCGCGGAGGCCTGGCTACTTTTGGATGGGACGTTTTATTTCCCAAAAATGTAATCTTGGTAGAATATTTGTTGAAAAATTTGAAGTGGAAGAAACTTAGTCATCTGTGGCTTCTCCGTCGATATGGCGTTCTCTGGGGACTAAGGGGTGGTTATTTTTCGGTATCTCCTGACTACCCACCAGCCTTAGGATAAACAAAGGTGATACCCAGTCAAAGATTCCGCCTCTACCGCAATAATCCAGCCCTCATAATCTATAAAGGTGTCGCCTTCAGCGATTAGGTATGCTTTTAAGTCCTGGTTGAAGCCATCGTCGCGAATTTGCCCTCGGAGATCTTTTTGTCTGCATCGAATCACCATCTTGCAGCTTTGAAGCGGTCAGTATACACCCTTACTCAATTCGACCGTCAAAATATAATCGGACCTTATTTACACCAAGACGTGTTTATCTCCCAAATCAAACTGTACCCCTGACAGGTGTAGATATACCCTTTCAAATTAATCACACGACGTCAATCATCCCACTCGATCCGTGAAAATGCAAGGCCAACTTATAATATCCTATTTTTATTGATAGGAGTAATCAGTTGGCAGGCAATGGTAGTGATTTTTGTACACGAAAACAGTAATTTATATACATCAATAGGAGAGAGAGAGATAAGAAGGTTCGAAAGGAAAATTCTAATTCTTCAGAGAAGCAGCCTTCTTTGGCGTCCTTTTGACAACTGGCTTCTTCGGCCTGGAAGCTGCAACCGATTTCTTGGGAATCGCGTGGACGGCTTTGGGTCTGGATGGAGCGGCAGCCGATTTTGGCCTGGCTGGGGAAGCTGCCTTTTTTGGTTTCGCAGCAGCTGTTTTCTTGACCTTGACGGTCGTCGGCTTCTTCGGGGCAACTAACTTCTTCCGCACAGCCGGAACCTTCCTGGGCTTCAAAGGCTTCTTGCTTGGCGTCTTCGACTTCTTTTTCTCCAGGATCTTCTCGGAGACCTTGAATGAGCCACTGGCTCCCATGCCCTTGACACGGACCAGTTTGCCGGCCTTGACAGCACTGACAAGGACCTGACGAACCTGAACATCGGCAACCTTTTCGACCACTGTATGGTGGCTCTTGATGTACTTGAGGATGGCCTGCCGACTTGAACCACCGCGTTCCTTGAGGGCGATAATCGCCTCCAGTAATCATCTTGTTAAAGCGTGGGTGAGTGCTCGCAGCCTTGGCAACCTTCTTGAGATCTTCAGAGCCTTCGGAGGGCACTGAAACAGCAGGCATTTTGATTCGACTAAATGTGCCGTTGCGGGCATAACGCTTATTTATGTATTGGCACTACTCTCTCGCATCGTAACACACGTTCCGCCCGCTTGCAAAGTCGTGTTCGTTTGCGTATAAAGTGGCTTATCAACCTGGGTACCGCGAGTAAATAGGGTTTAAATTCTACGTCAATTCAAGCAAAAGAATTTTAAAAACCACCAGTGTATGTAAAACCTTTCCCCCCACATTTTGATATGAAATTTGACAATATTGGATTCGGAATGTTCAAATTACTGTCTTGTGAGTTCTTGAACATTTAGATAATGGCTTTACAACATTTTATTTGATCCAATTTTTTCTTGCAAACAAATGGTTAAATAATAAAAATCAGAATTTTAAAAATAGTGTTGAATATCGTCTAAAATGTGGCGCAATTATTTTCACGAAGAGCGTTTCGAAAATGGGAATATTTCAACTTATACATGATTATGTCGGTTAATTTTTGATATCATCACACGTCGTATGCATTGATTTTATCACTATTTTTGTGGCTATATGGTAACCGACTCCTTTCAGTTTTTGCACGGTAATACCTAAAGCCAAGATTACTGTAAATTGATTGCAAAATAAACAAAAAGAATGATTACTGTCGCAATATCAGTCATTGATTTCCTGCCCACCGTGGACGCTCATGATTGGTTCGCAAGGGCATTTTTGATGTTTTTTGCCATTGAATGGTAATTATTCGTGAAGATATTTTATGATATAATATTAATTTGTCGCCCTTAAAGATATTTTAATATATTTAGCAATCAAATTAATTGTTGTTTTATTGTTTTTTTCTGCCTCAAAAAGGAAGATTTTACGAAATTAATTTTTTCAAGTAGCCGCTTCCAGTCTTTTCTGTTGCGTTGGAGACAGTAGCGAATTGTTGGACGACTTCAAAAATTGATTGATTGTTTTGAATTGTTTAAAATGTTCCAAAAAATACGTACCGGATGTACTTAAAATTTGCTGCACACTCTTTGGTGGGTAGTTTGATGATTACGCGCCTATCGCCACAGTTAATCGGCATTAAGAAAGGTGGCTGTCGCCGTAATAGTGTTAGAAGTGGTATTAGAAATATTTTATTTGTTGCGACAGGGATAACAAACACACACACACTCGTCATTGGTTGTTGTGCCAATTGCAGTCAAGGCAAGAATAAATTAAGTCAATCATCTTCGTTGCTACCACCACTCGGATTGGAATTTACCTTGAAATTGGCAAGTTGAATTCAGTAGTATATACTGTTGACACAGAAGAAAGTGAAATGTATGAGTATGTTTGTTTCAAATGTGGAACTTATCCACTATTTAATGAAAGACACAATAAATTTAATAAGCTTTGCAGTAACAGTGGAAACTTGCATGAAGGTTTCAATCATACTTTCTACCGCTTTACGAGGCGCCATTGTTATCAAGGCCAGTCTTTACGTCACGGCAGATTGGATAATCACCACAGTAAGTAATAGTCCTCCTCCATTTTATTAGCCATTACAACTCACAAGAAACGCTTCACTATCAAGGCTGTTTTCGACATGATTCGGGGTGTATAGGTTGGTAGGATACATTGGACCGGTAGAGTGATTGAGAGGAGGGGCGTGGCTTGAGTCCTCAAGGGGCGTTTTATCTTCGAACAAACCGGCGTGGTACATGAAGATGACAATGAAAGGGTCCGAAAAAACATGTTTTGGGGATATTGGAGTTTTTGATGGGAGGTGACTGCGCAACATTCGGTAATGTCTGGTGATCTCAGGCGACCGCATCAGAGCCTTCGTAGACGCCTACATCATTGCCCCTAGAAATATCCTGCCTTGCCTGACCTCAAATATTCGGCCGTTTTGACCCACCGTTAATCTTCCACCAATCTCCAACTCATTTAAAGGTTGAAAGTAAACGAGAAGCACCTCATCTCAACGCTAAAAACGACTCATGTTCCAGTTTGCTAGTTTAAAAGTTGAACTCAGATCGCGTTCAACTCTTAAGTCGCTGCTGCAGTCAAAGCCGAAAAGAGCGTGATCTTAAGTTTGCTTTAACCACCAACAGACGCCCTCGTATTTATCCCAAAGGTGTGAAGATAAGGTTCATCAGTAGCCAATAAGCGGGCTTAACAATCGTTTCTCTAAGAACACCAACCCGTGTTTCTTACCCAATTACTGCGGTTTAGTGATTTTTTACTATTTGCACGCCCTAACCATGCACTCAAATGGTCTTGGTCGTACCAAATACGTGGACGACTACAAGACAGGCAAGGATTCCCAGTAACTTCGTACATCACTAGGGTGGTCGAGTAGGCTACGACAAAACGCTCATTTACGTTTTCCCTGAGAGTGGATACTGACATGCCGCGATCTCTGAACTCTTTAATTTCGTCTTCAGAAGACCAACCAAATTTGTGGGCGTGATGTTGGACAGTCGATTATACAAGCGTTATCCAGCGCGTTGGAAGGATCTCAAAAAGCTGTTGCTTCAACGTTGTCACGTAACCTCCGATTTTCTGACGGTATCTTTTGGTGTAACTCATAGACATAGAGGCAAAATTATGAAACTAATTATCTTAATAAATCTTTAACCGATTTATTTTAATTACGCGCCATTCATGAATGTGTGCAGCGTTAAGCGGCTACAATTTTGAGACAAACGAATATTTATCCATGTAAATCAAACTTGTTGGAATAAAACACTGTTCGAAGAATATTTTCCGGAGCCCCAAAAAATGAATGCCCATTGACTAAATATATGTATGCAGGCGACTTTGAGATGAGAAGAATTTAATAAAATGTTTTCACACCAAATCGACTCTGTATTTCGTTGATGCGCGGTTTAAGAATTTCTCTTTGGTTACATATTCTGAATCCCATTTGACCAAAATAACAGAAAATTATACAAACGGTATATAACGTTAGTGCAATTAAGGAAACAGACCCTCGAAAGTATCGAGTTGGCGACTGCGGTTTTGCTGAAGCGGATGGATTTTAAGCCTTGGGGTGTTAGTGGCTTATCTTAATTGCCCCCTTCCCACCAGAAACACTCTCGAAACAGGCCAGTGGACGATTTTTCGGAGCCCTCTTTGCGCGCAATCCATCCCATGAAAATGTGTGGTTGTGGAAAGTTTCCATGGAGTGTTCGAACAATGGAGACTGCGTCGAATCTCGAAACCGATGAAATTCAACAGCGAATCTTTTCGACATCGTGTCGCTGAGCTTCCAAACTGCCGTCTTTCGCGTTTTTAATCTTCCAGATACTACACACTTGGTTCGGCCTGCTTGTCAAACAGTTTACGACCGGGGCTTGGCAGGTTCCTTGAGACAAATGTGGGTGTAGAGTTCAAAGTGACAGACCGCGCGACCAAAGGGGCTAATCTTCTCTAAAATTACGTCCAAGAAACCGCTTTGCCCAGTCATATGAAACAGGCACACGAAAAAGCATTTGCAGAGCACTTTCTTGACCGCCAAATCGGTTTCTATCAGCCACCTTTGACGCTCAATTAACCTTGGTAGGGGCAAGAGATTAAAATAGATACTCAATCCTTGCCAAACGCAGTAACCCCAGTGCACCTTTTGAAAAACAAAATAAAATCTAAATCCATTCGATCTCTGGGACACGCCCCTCCCCAACAGTTGTAAATCGACTCACAATTTACTTCAGCGATCTTAATTAATTTGGCTACCCTGTTTAATCGATTATGAAACCGGATTGTTGACCAGCACTTAACCAGGAGCAGCATACGTGGAGGATGCAGCCAGCCTCCACCACCAAACAAATATGCAATTGGCGGTTGATTAACAGCGAACGCCGCAATCTCCAGAACTTTCTACGTGACCCAAGCCCCCTCTAATGCCAATGTACACAATTTGGACCGATTTGATTGGTGGGGGGAGGTTTATTTCTAACAGGAACGGCTACAAATAACGAGTCGGTCGGAGATAATATGGTAACACTTTTAATCCCGAAACCTTTGATCATCGTTGGCCACATTAGAGGAGCTAAAATCGATTAAATTACAATTGCCTACTTATCTGAGTTCAGCGTGACGCATTTTGTGAATGGATTTATGGAAACCAATTGTGGCGGGCTTCTTTAAGGTTGAACTCTTGCGACATCAATTAATACTCATTTAATAGGTTTACTCTAGAACCACGGCGGATATTTATGGATCGATATCCAGGTTTAAGGCATGCAATCACACAAGTACTCAACCCAATTTAAAGTAGATTATTAATTAAGGCAAGCAAATCCGCAATCAATTTCGTTTCGCTAAATATTTAAGTTGTATGTTATTGTATTGATAAACACAGAAATTAGAGGTTTATTGCTTACATGTAGATTAAAATGGAACCGAAATGCCAATTTCTTGTCTTTTTGTGTTAAAACAAACAATGGTTGCGAGACAGCGGATGCAGTGTCCTGGTGTGTAAATAAACAGCACAAAACAAAGATAACACCCGCTCTTCCTTCGACCCTTTACTCCTAACTTAAACCAACTTACTTTAAACGCGTCTGACCATTTAAAGAAGTGGTATGTCTTTATTATTAATCCGAGAGAGATATTTTTACAGTTCATACCGAAGTTCCGATAACTTTTAAAAATAATATGGGATATATTGATGACAGTTTAATAGTTAACGCAGGTTTATTTCCCGATAAGAGGTCCAAGGAATGGTGAAGACATTTAAAATATTGACTGATAAATTGGCTTTTTCAGTTCCATGAGGGGAAAGGGCCCCCGTATCTTGAGTAAAATCACAAAACTAAATGCTTTTAGCAAAAATTTAAATTTAAAAAGTCAAACACGATGTTTTATAAAGATTATTAATAGCCGCCTGGTTGGCGGGAAATTTTTAAACCAGCCGCCAAAATTCCACAGAATATGCTGCTTAATCTGTGTTGTGAAACGGTGGCGCAAGTGATTCAGTCATAACGACCGATGCTTTTGGCGCAAACTTACAGGATAATGCGGCCTCGTGCTGAACATTCAATTACGAGGGTGTCATTTTCAGCAGTCGCAAAAACGTCTTCAACAACTGCATTTTTTCTTTTTCTTGGTTAGTGATTTCAACCATTTCTAAACAATTGCGGCGAAAGACGAAACGGCTCTGCCGCCAGGGCAGGTATCGAGAAATTAAACCAATTTCAATCATGATCACAGCTGAGGTCAATCGCCTTAATCAGATTTTTGTAGATGAGCTGTTCCGAACATCGAATCCCGGCGACCTCTGGAAAAATCTAAATAGATTGACGGGAACCCGTCGCTCATATCTACCAAGTGGTGCCCTAAACCTTGATGCTTTGTCTTCGAATCCGCTGATCGAGATGTCTCACTTTAGATCTCTTAATCCAAGCGCTTTTCTACCTGCTCACGAATCCTCTATCTCCAAAATGTTGGCTGGCTTCAAGATCTCCACAGCGACTGGTCAGGACGGGGTCCCTCCTACAGTTCTTAAAATCTGCCACGCGAGATTTCTCTGATTGTCACACGGCTCGTCAATTATTGGTCACGAGAATGCTCCTTTCCTTCGGAACGGAGAGATGTCGCTATCACACCTATTCCGAAACCAGCGAATGGTTCCGCGGGATATGTGAAGTTTAGACGCGGCTACGTTTTCGCACACTCTTGTGTCAATAGGAATCTCGTGGTGGTAATGACAAGTGCCGAGCTTATCGGTAGTGGCGTTTGTTGATTTGGCGCGAGGTTCTAAACTTCCGACACCGCTATTTTGGTCTTTATAATTTGGTGAAAGACCTTGTGATTTCGTTTTTCTGTTTAAATCCGCGACGTCATTTGGTTTAACTTTTGGGAGTTTCGGAAACATTTGACTGATAAAAATAACGGTGTTTTGGTACACTTTAAAAGCAACTTTCGGCCTCGACGCAAATTCCGTCACGCATCTATGAAGAGGGAGTCTCGCTTGTCCCCAAGGGAACCAGAATACGGTTAAAATACCAGTTTAGCGCCTTTTAATAGGCAACAAATGTTTTCAAAGGCCTAAAATATTACATTTTTTGCTGATTATGAAATCCCCAGCGAAGACACTTAACACTGGGCTTCAGATAAATATATCAAATTCACGTTTTCGTGTGCCTTGCCTCTCCAAGCACGCAACACTGCAGCATTTGAAAGAATTATAAGCAATTGTTTTGAATTGGTAGACAGAGAGCTCAATTCTGAGCCTATTGGTGGCGAAGGAAAGTTATTGGCAAGCTCTGCATTTTGGCGGATTCATGCGTGGAAAAACCAATTTATCAGGAATCTCCGTTTCTGCCCTGCAGCGTCTAATTTCATCGTTGGAGAGCCGGTTACGCCAGTCCGATTTCGAGATTCGTCGCAGTCTCCAGCGTATAAACACTCCATGGGAAACTTTCCACAACCAGACATTTTCATGGTAAAGGCTCCGAAAAATCGTCCACTGGCCTGTTTCGAGAGTGTTTCTGATGGGAAGGGGGCAATTTAGATAAGCCACTATCACCCCAAGACTTAAATTCCCCCCAATGTGAGGACTGAACGCAGTCTCAAGAGAACGAGACAAATATACTCATCTCGCACATTTAGCTAAAGGTAGCTGCGTGCGACATTGGCCACACCAACCCTGCGGTAAAGTAAATCTCCCGATGAACACGCAGTGAAGACAAACACAAGCGGACTTGGCGACACAGGAGGTACATACGAGGATCCAGCGATCAGATCAGTGATTTCTATTCCCTGATGCCCGACCGTGTACAGATCAGAGCCGCTGCTCGAACAAAGCCGTCTGGCGATGGGAACGCAACGTCTAAGATACTGCATCAAAACTTCATATAATAATGACAACACTCATAAAGCCGCCGTATCCTATCTTTATCAAAGAGGAAGGGGATTCCAAATGTGGAACTGAGCCTTATTTAACTCCAATTTAACGCGATGCACAAGAAATCGGTTGCAGCTTCCAAGCCGAAGAAGACACCGAAATATGCCGCTTCTCTGAAGAAGTAGAATTTTCCTTACGCTCTCTCTATTGATATACATATAGATTTCTGTTTTCGTGTACAAAGACCACCATTATTGCCTGCGAACTGAAATAATCGTTTAAATAAAAATACGATATCATAAATTGACCTCCCATACTCACCGGGATGGTTGTAAAATTGGTATCGACAGCTGTCGAATAAAAGTTTATGGCCGAAGAGATTATGGCCTATCGTGAGTCAAGGTGAATTCGACAGCATTCAGTGATGTCGTTTTTTCGTGTATCATTTACAACTTAAGGATATACACACGCTACAACTCCCGATATTGTATTCCTGGACAGAGGTCAGATAAATGCAACCCGTCATGGTTGACCTCAGGTCCGTCAGAGCTGACAAACGACCTAATCCACACCGCCCTTTCGATCGATGGACAACTGGATGATTGATCGTAGACACTCGATAAGGTCTACTAATGCTGACTGCTCCAAAAACGGTATCTAATTACAACCTCGAGATTGTGACAGAGTCTGATCGTTGGTAGCAGACGCAAACCCAAATGCACCTCTCTCAGGAAACATAACCCAAACTTTCCTAAACCTAGTCCGAAAAGCAGCTGTAATCTCTTAAGACGGAACCTTTACAGATTAGGACGGCTCGATTATAAACTCTTGCTGTAGAGGAGAGATTGGTGCACCGCAAATGTTTGACCCTTTTTGTCTCACGGAGAAGCCGGAAAACCAAATGCCTCTGCCAAAAAACATGTAATAATTACCCCCCCCCGTTTGCGAGAAAAATGTCATTTCACTTCAACCCAGCCTAATGTATCCCTGGACTCTGTCTCATAGGCGGACTAGAATACGAGACAGGTTTATGACGTCTATTAGGGCTGCTGACCAACGTTCCGGTCTACTGCTGTGCAATCCGTCCCATTTTAAACTACGTTTGCGAGACCTGGGCAAGACACATCGAAGAAGCTGACCGCTCTTCGAAAACGCCGTGAATTTAAGCTGCTTGGCTCCGTTTTTCGCTGTTTGAGTGCCGGTTACTTGAAAAAAGGGATTTTTACCACCAAAGCGGACGTGTAGGACACTGGAAAAAGGTCGATGGAACCGTTTTCTCGTATTGCCTGCTCCCGATAGCTTTGCACTGACAGCCACGATCCAAACTTAGCCCTGCTGCAAACCCCAACGTAAAAATACAACTTTTAAGGCTGTGGTCGATGCTGTTCGTAGTGTATATGGGGGAGTTAAAGACAGGGGTAGTGGCGTGCTTTGAAGAGCCTGAATGGCGGAAACCGACTCATTATCACCCCAGTTCCCAATAGACGGCTGCTTATCATTAGACATACATGACGTCGCATGTGTCGTTAGAGAACGTTAAATCTAATCAAACGGTGAAAATGTGCAAGATTACAAAGCATCGACGGGCATAACCGATTGTTGAGAGATTTGAGTCTGACCTGCGTTGCGAATGAACCAAATGGAACAGTAAGACAGGTTTAATGATCTCCCAATCGTCTTTCTATTGATTATTTAGAATTACTTACTTCTGTGAACGTGGGAGCCGATACAAGTGTTTCTGTCACTTTCAGAATGCCACACCGTTCAATTTTTAGAATATCATGAATGTTGTAGATTGATGATTGACTGATTTCTCTACTTGAGGCACAGTTATGGCCTGCTGGACGCTGAGCTCTCGTGAGAGCGTTCGATATCAAGTGCAGGTGCATTCACAGACTTGGGATTTATTTAACAAGTGACGAGAGAGTGGTCGATGCATCATCAACTAACTTTGGGGTCACGCAGGTGCAACTCTACCAGGTCAAAAGGTGGATGACGCAGCAGTCACCCGAAATCCTCCACGTCCGATTAACCTCGGGGTCGAACCCAGGCCAAAAAGTGAGAGCACATAATTGGCAATAAATGTTTACAAAGGATGCTGTCATTAACAATTCCAAATGCAATTAAGTTTTACCAAACACAATGAATTTTTTCTGCATCTGATAAATGCAACCGGACGCAGCAAACCAACAGCATACCTTCCAAGGTCGCTTGCTAACCCATAATTGGTGCGTGCAATGAAACCGCTGAAGGGAATATTCCGACGCTTACTTTCAGCGCGGCATTTTTAAATAGTCAAGTAAAGGGTACACTAGTTTTGTAATTAGGGAGTCAGAAATTCGAAGATAAAGTCGAAACACATTAAACGGTCTTGTGTTCAACTGCACGACTAAGAAAAGTTTAGTAAAACCAAAAATTTTAAAGTCATCGTGGCCTGTGTTCATTGTCTGTCGTATTTGCATGCTCGTAAAAATTCCCTTGTAGAAATTGGGGCAAATATGCCCCTGTATCTAGCCGTTGCTATGGGAATATATTTAACGAATACTCTTGTCAATGTCACAATAGGTTGATGCATGTGTCACTACACAACCAACCGTCATCTTAGGGTAGCTTTGGCGCGCGAGAATTTAAATTATCAATTTATGGGAACCATTAATCGTTTCTCCAAGTATATGTCTCAAGAGATCGCCCGGCAATTATATGTGCATACACTACTTTTATCTATTTCCGGAATTTAAAATAGAAAAAAATCTAAAAAGTTGACAATCCATACAATAAATGGATGAATGGTTTATTGATTGAGAGAAGACCCTATCATTTTTTACGGATATTTTGAACTTCATGTATCAATTTTATTTTTGGAATTGTTAATTCTGAAAAAAACAGGTCTACGCTGGACTTAAAAAGGCATAAAATTACAAACTTTCTGATTTCGTAAATTATTTATTTGCTTTAATTTAGTTCTCTAGAAGCAACTGGAGTTAAATTGGGAGATTTTTAACCAAATTTTGCTTCACGAATAAAAATTGGACTCAACATAATCATCGAGCATTCGAAGATTACAATATTTTCCAATTAACAGTAATATCTAGTCATAGGTTACAAAAGTCTTATCGATCTGTGTTCATTATTAGGACTGTGGATATCTGTAGAAATAAATCCAGGTAAACTTACAAGATATGTTGCATGAATTAGCAGTTTCCGTTTTACGGCATCTGCGGTCACCGCAGAATATAAAAAATAGGAAAACGTGTTCAGCATGAATAAACGCATCGTCCAATGAAAAACCCAAAAGCCAGGTGTTTTTTTTCTATACCACGATCTGCTATAGGGCCTGGCATTTATCTTATATCTTACGATCACAAAATGGTTGAAAAGTCTGGACATCATTGATTCATTCCTAAAATCCTACGCAATCACAACTGCTGTTGTCATGACAGTAAGTAAAAAAACACGTGTTCTTCGCTAACACAAGTAAAACATTTACTTGATGAACCTTTGAGAACGCAAAATAAATGAATTGGTTTGCGATATGAAGCTAAGCATTTCACAGTTTTCGCAATAATTAGGGTGAAACGATAACATTTGAGGTGGTTTTAATGTTCGATTGGGATGCCATAAATCAAAATAACATGGAGTTTTTTTCACAGCCTCTTCAAACCAGAAACCTCTCCCAAGGACAGTCGAGAATGGTCATGGTTGATGGCAAGAAAAAATGTGACTTTTCAAGATAAACCCAGCACACTCTATTCACACAAAAAAAAACATTTCACTTGTGATATTACAGAACAAGAGGCCTGGCTGAGTAATTTACAGTTCTGAGATCGAGAAATTTCTCGAATTCGATAAATAAATCATTTTAGGTGTAATACATTTTCCACTAGAAAACACCTGGTCATTGAATCTGCGATGTTGCAACATTTGGTACATTCATGATAGCTACCCGAAGATCCACTGGAGATTTTCGACAGGCGTTCAGATTCGACGTCCTGCAAATACACATTTAACCTCTACCAATGGCGCATTTTAAGGAATAACTTTAGAAAATAACGACGGATTCATGTGTTCCAGACTAATATTTACTGCTTCATTATGAAACTAACCCAACAGGAGCAAACTGCGTACGAAAACACCTCGCCTAACGACTAGACGACAGACGATTAATATTGAAATAGGGATTGCTTCAAGATAACAACACTATTTTTAGTATTTGTTGAAATAAGAATTAGGTCTTTTTATGGTTAACTATCAGTGTGTTATGTGAACCTTTTTATCGAGGAAAAGCAACTTTGTATGAGTAAATCATTTGACGCGAAAACCAATGGACCGTTTCCTGAATTCTTTTAATTCATCCAAAAATCTGTATAACTTACATTGCCTGATTAATATACATATATACTTATCAATGTTTGGTAAAGTTAATCCTGCAGATTTAAGCTTTGACAGTAACCGAACACAATTATTTATGCTTGAACATACATTTTGCAGAAAAAGCGTGATTAATGACTTAATTAGTGAACACTGACACAGCGCGTTGCAAGATAATTAATTATTCCCTGCCTTGCAATTGTCACTATGAATGGAGTAAGTCTAATGCTGCATCAATTGATACGTTTTCCATAACCATGTTAATCTGTTCGCTTTTTTTCGGGTTTAAAAGTATCAAAATCTGCTAACGGATTATTGTGCTCTGGGTTCATTGAGCGCCAACAAGCTGTTTGTCTTCAGGGTTAATCGTTACAAATATAAGCATTGCGTTTTTATTGTAAATTTTGTTGCAATTGGGTCTTCAGAAATAGCTAGGCGATAAGCCATTAATGATAAAAATAAATCCAAAGGCTTTATTGATGTGATCTTCTTGTCTAAATAGGCCAACGTTTCTTTTAAATCCGATACATTTCAACGGCGCTAAATAATTTGACAGAAATGAACCAATCAAACGAAAGCCAATGATCCAAGAGTCGAAAATGAAGCCTCATCCTCCTTGCCAAATAGTTGCGGTGTACAACAAGGCGCAGTGCTAACTCAATTCCTTTTTAACTATTGCACGACTAGCCATCGGCCCTCTAACGACCGGTTCAGGAGACTTGATTTGAGCTCTAGTCGTATAAAAACCTTTGTTTATGCCTGTATAATTCCCCTTATTGTAAATTGTACCCCAGTGCTTTTCCACGGCCATAAAAGTTATATTTATTTAAATAATCTCCTTTTCTAGTGGCTTGCCTATGCTCTCTTTTTAAGAGATTATAGTTCAACGCCAATTCACTATCGCTGCTCGTACATAGGATGACCCATTTCATCCCCTCTATTCCAGTTTATCTAAGTGTAAATCTCTTCGACCAATGCGTAAGCAATAATTTTGTCATTCCTTATTTCTCCCGATTTTTATTTTCACCAGAGTAGGTGAAGCAGGAAATAAAGGACAATTTTGGTATCTAGTTCATGTTATACTGTCTTATTCTATGCTGAATGTTTTGGTCATCGTGACTTCAATCAAGCGCCTTCAACGTACTGACTTCTTTGGTCTCTGTAGGCTTTGCGCTCTATGAGATATACCATTCTTTAACTTACCTTCACGAATCGTTCCTTTTTGTCTCTCAAGTGTCCGGTGATCGTCTCTCTGCCAGTCTTACTCAATTTAAATCGCTTCAAGGCCATACCGTTTAATTCCTACAAGATGGGCGGCAAATGAAAACCCGTTTATTCGCGAAAAATACGTCAGCAAGTCTTAACGATTGTTGCTACCATTGTTAAATGATCCCTCAACTACGGCTACAACCTAACAACATCCCCTTTGCGTCTACTGATAATCGGACTATTGGTGGCCCAATCGTGTAGGGGTCAAGTTAGGTTCTGAAAGATAAAGCAATCGGGTCATGGAAAATTTGCACAACTGAATTTTCGAAACATTTAGCAAACATATCATAATAGATGATTCTTCGCACAGATGTGGGTGTCTGAGCGCTTTCCCAAGTCTCGTGGCACATGAAAACGACTTACGGGGGTAGCAGCACATCTGTGGCTTGCCCAAAGTGCGGAGATGCGGATCCCACTCTCCATTCACGGAAAATCAAGGCCTAGAGGAGGAATACCGCAGTTCAAAAAACCAACCTTGCATGAAGAAGGCTAAGATATGAGACCCATTGAATGACCTCTACTATTACGGTTAATTCGCCAACGATGGTAGAAACATGTATAGCATTAGTAGAAGTGTTTGCATTGGTTGTAGAAGTTGAAGTAGCACTTGCAGTAACTTTGGTATTAGTAGCTGCAAAAAAAACATTTTCCGTGGCAAACTGACCGAATCTATTTCAGAATTCCTCGGTTAAAAGGGTACATCATTTTAGTTTGACGCATTTTCTACCTCAATGCCGCAGCCTAGAGGAGATTAATTGTTATTTGAAATATGCGGGCTTTTTCAATTTCTTAATTCCTTATGAATTTCTGTAACGTTATTGATTGGCCAAGATCTGCACAAATCGTCACCGATTGAGGACACGAGGAAGACCAAAGGATTCCGCATAAAAAAAGTATGCAGACACTTTGAGGGCATTGAACTGTATTACCTTCGCATTGGTCGAAGAGATTTACACTTGGATAAACTTGAAAAGAGGGGATGGGAGGGGCCATCTAATATACGAGCAGCGATGGGTGTATAACAAGTGAAGTGGCGTTAAATGATAGTCTCTTGGATGGAGAGCGCAGGCTGGCTACTAGAAAAGGCGATTATTTTGAAAAGCCTTCGGAGGGTTAAAATTCAGAACATTCGAGGCCAGGGAATCACTGGGGAACAATATACAATCAGGGGATTGTTACAGGCCTGGAAATTGTCTTTTTAAGGTTTGAGTCACCTGAACTAGCGAACCAGAGCGAAAACAGAGGCAAAGGCATTTAACGAAGATACCATCCACAAATTGATTTTATTTTTTGAATCGAAGCGGTGGCCGGCCGGGTGTCAACATCGGGAATCCCCATTCGACGTCCAGGCACGACACACAGTCGGATCTTACACACATTTCACTACTGCAACGCCATTCTCATGAGATCGAAATTTGGACATGTAATGTTTGGAAAAATGAAGTTAGAAAGAAGTGCGCATCTTTAAGACAAGGCAAATTTATCAATTTATCGTTCCACAATATCTTCACACGACTGAGATGCGGGGAAGTGCAGAAATACTTCCCTAACGGCTTTCGCTTCGCTATCGAGTCCGGAATAGAGAGTGTCCGAGAACGTGGCCACTTCATCCAGAGTTATTCCTTATTGTTTATAAGAAAATTTGACCTAGATAGATGCCAGGGAAACGAATTGGAGACTGACAATCGGCGTCATCGTCCACGCTGTCGTCGAATGACACCGGGATCACCGTCGCCTGTTCAGTAATCCGAGAGTCTTCCTGGAAGGCTTCGCGAAGTCGGTTTACTCCCTATTGAATGTACATCTCTAACAACCGAGAAAAAACAGCCTTCCTCGAAATGAAGACAAATTCTTTCTGACAGTAAAATGTGGTGCTCATCTTGGAGAAAACTTTGTGGCAAACATATTTATATTCACCCTACAGAGACTGCCACCTTTAGTTCCCAATTAAACTAAGTGAGAAGAGTTGCAAAATAAAGTATATTTTTCAGCGTTAAAACGAACGCACCAAACGGTTGGTATATCGGAAGGGTTTTTGAAGCTGCGAGAAAGAGTAGGGGTGAGGGAACGGCAGGAGTTTGGTAATTGCAGGGTAGGCGTGAAATTTGTTCGAAAGCACAATGAACATGTTGATCAGTGAGTTTGAGAATGGCAGCCTATCCATCACGAATCGCCTTGGCACCAAGTACAAACTTTGGAAGAATGATTTTAAAATTGATAATCCGAAACCTGCTTTGTTCCAGGAGGCTGACAAAGTATTTTGAAATAATAATAATAAACCAAATATCACGACCATATTGGCGAAACACGCATCTTTTCATTGGTCTCTGACCTATGCCCTCTCACAGATTCCTGTTAGGCCACCCGTTTCTGGTAGTCATTGACTCTCAACCCACAACACGACCAATTCATTGGCCACACTTGCAACTCGGACAGGCTGAATTCTATCTCCGCGACCGGACAGTCCCCAAGTAGCTGGCCTTCCGTCTTCTAATCTCCGGCAACGCTCACGACGTCTCATGTCTGGGTCTTCATGAGATCTCGAGCATAGCGACCGCTGATGCTGCAGGCTACTCTCTCATCGTTGCCATCTGTGATGACTGGGTTTTACCGGATAGGTCTGGTCAGATGCCTGTTCTATGGGTAAATTACTTCATAGGATGAGATGTTTTGCCTCTTGACTGAAATAATCTAGCGAAGAGCTCTCCCTTACTTGCAAGTGAATCAATGTTAACGATATAGATATAGCGGCACGTTTTGACACGTCGGCAGTTTATTATCGCGCAGAACTAAATGCGGATTCAGTAAAAAAAACGTCTTACTATTTATTTGTGAGTAGCAATGAATTTAACAAATATCTGTGAAATCTCGAAATAAATGCCCAATAGAGTTTGCCTAACAACCGGCACATACACAAAATGGAAACCCTTTTAATCCACCTCTTTGCCCCTCTTTCTGGATTTCCCGCTGCCGTTGCCCTCGTCCTTGTCGACAGACTGTTTTTTGGCCCTCGATCTTTTGGGCTTTTCCGCTTTATCCGTGGTCGCAGGCGCTTTCTTCGACGGTTTCTATGGGAGACAGGAAATGCAACCATTAAGCAGCCACACTTATAACCACCGCTCCTGTTGTGAGGAAGAGATCAGGTCACACACCTTGGCCATTTTTTTCACCGCCTCCAGATCATCCGACTCGCTGCCACCCTCACGGTCAGCATCATTCCCGAGAAGCTGATTGGCCTCCTCCTCCTCCTCCTCCTCCACCTGGCCCGTCTCCCCGGTTCCTGCGCGTCTCCTCTTCGCGACGCTGCGTCCGCTGTCGGAAGTGATGTCCGTAGCGTAGGGAACCGGGTGGGTCTTCTTGTTGTAGGTGCGCGTGAGAGCGGCCTTGGTCTTGGGATCGATTGACTTCATGGCGGAGGGACGACCCTGCCATGTTGTCAACTCCATTATGTTATCCATGTCCTCCCGGAGCAGTTGATAAGCATCCAGAGACTCGAGCACTTTGTTGACATCACCTGGAGAAACGAAAATACCTTGAACAAGACGATCCAAAAAGAAGTGGTGTTGGTAAGTGGATGCACTACAGGGGGAATGGTGGTGTTGTCGCAGAGGCTGTCTTCTCCAGGGGTGTGATAATGAGGTCCCAAGGGGGTGTTGGGGGGTGAAAGGGGGCAGGGAGTTGTGAGAGAAGTACCTTCCTTGAGGGGCGCAGTCAGTCGGACCGCCAGAGGGGTGAGGTAGTCCATAAGGAGACTGCGGGGGTCCGTGGCTCCGCCGTGCGTGGACAAGCGCATGTGGCGAGACAGTTCCCCGAGGAGGCGGTTGTTCTTGCCCTGAGTGGAGTTCTTCCCGAACCAGGAGGGGAAGGCAACGCCACCAGGACCGCCGGGAAGCGGTCCGCGGAGAAAGCGACCGGGCCGGAGGGACGCGAAGACCCCCTGAGTGGGGAGAAGCGACCAACCGGCGGCTCCCGTCGACTGGATCTTCTTGCCCACGATGTCGCCCATGGCAATGTCTTCCGAGGCATGACAGAGCAGGTCCAGGGTTTTCTGGACATCGCCTCTGAAAAAAACGGCCAAAAGAGGCGTTTAAGGCTATCCCCCTCTTCCTCTACGTCCACGCCCTCAAACGTTTCGCTCGACCACATCTTCCAGTTACCATCACCTTTGTCCACCACTGGGCAACATCCCTTCCTCTACGTCCACACCCCAAACGTTTTGCTCGACAACATCTTCCAGTTCGCATCACCTTTGTCCACCACTGGGCAACATCCTTTCCTCTACGTCCACACCCCAAACGTTTTGCTCGACAACATCTTCCAGTTAGCATCACCTTTGTCTACCAATGGGCAACATCCTTTCCTCTACGTTCACACCCTCAAACGTTTTGCTCGACAACATCTTCCAGTTAGCATCACCTTTGTCCACCACTGGGCAACATCCTTTCCTCTACGTCCACACCCCAAACGTTTTGCTCGACAACATCTTCCAGTTAGCATCACCTTTGTCCACCAATGGGCAACATCCTTTCCTCTACGTTCACACCCTCAAACGTTTTGCTCGACAACATCTTCCAGTTAGCATCACCTTTGTCCACCACTGGGCAACATCCTTTCCTCTACGTCCACACCCCAAACGTTTTGCTCGACAACATCTTCCAGTTCGCATCACCTTTGTCCACCACTGGGCAACATCCTTTCCTCTACGTCCACACCCCAAACGTTTTGCTCGACAACATCTTCCAGTTAGCATCACCTTTGTCTACCAATGGGCAACATCCTTTCCTCTACGTTCACACCCTCAAACGTTTTGCTCGACAGCATCTTCCAGTTAGCATCACCTTTGTCCACCACTGGGCAACATCCTTTCCTCTACGTCCACACCCCAAACGTTTTGCTCGACAACATCTTCCAGTTAGCATCACCTTTGTCCACCAATGGGCAACATCCTTTCCTCTACGTTCACACCCTCAAACGTTTTGCTCGACAACATCTTCCAGTTAGCATCACCTTTGTCCACCACTGGGCAACATCCTTTCCTCTACGTCCACACCCCAAACGTTTTGCTCGACAACATCTTCCAGTTCGCATCACCTTTGTCCACCACTGGGCAACATCCTTTCCTCTACGTCCACACCCCAAACGTTTTGCTCGACAACATCTTCCAGTTCGCATCACCTTTGTCCACCACTGGGCAACATCCTTTCCTCTACGTCCACTGGGAAACATCCTTCCCGAACCAGTTTTGCAACGACAGGAGCAAATGACTCACTTTGCCGCCAAGGGTCTCACGTGGAGGTAGTTCTCCTGGACGAAAAGCGGTCCCATCGAGTAGTCCTGGAAGAAAAGGTCCATGGAGTCGGAGAATGTCGCCGGCATTCCATTGGTGCCCCCGTGGTGACCAGAGACGTCGGGTGAAAAGACCTTGCGGATGACCTCGAAGGCGCCAATGCGGAGGTTCTTGTAGGAAGCAGCTGCGCCGGCGGTAATCTCACACTCCTGCACCTTTGAATCGCCCATGCACCACATCTGCACCGAATTGATAACCTGAGGCGTGACAGAAGAGACGAGAGGAAGTCAATGAGCTTATTGCCACTAGGTCATCGCAAGACATCTGTTCGTTGGGAATCTGTCCTCAGAGACTACCCCCACTATCCTGCAATCGGTACTCGAGCGGGAGATAAACGTTTCGAAAACGAAAGTCTTCTGAACGCCATTATATACCTAAACGATGTCATAACCTTCAAATGACTGGCCTCTACCATACTCGCGAATGGCTATGCGAAGGACAAAGTGTCGCTCTCAACCGCATCCTAAACTACGGCTGTAAAAACTGGCCACTTGGAGTCGAAGACACCAGGAGATTGAAAGTATTCGACCACAGGTGTCTGCCAGGAATTCTGAAAGCAGAATCGTTGGTAGAGGAGGGGGAGGGATCTCGAACTGAATGGAATGGGAGGCGGAACACATCAGCGGGAATAAAGATAAGCGGTGCACTAATTATTATTATTCCCACCTGTCGGAGGTCCTGGTTGCTGGCGGTAATTATTTCACTTAGCGCCGAGGAGCCAATAGAGACGCCTTCGCGACACGCCATGGTCAGGATTGCCGCCTTGATCTGCTCGACTCGGGGGCGGTGGAAACGAAGATCCAGGCAGCAGTTGGCCAAGGATCGAACCTGCAATCGAAGAAGACGACGGCGATAGCGTAAAGGTTAATGCGAGAGGGTGGGGACTGCGTGGACTACCTTGGCGGACTGCCGGTCGTTGCAGAGGCAAATAACAGGAACCTTGCTGCTCTTTATGATCCCAATGAGCTCTTGCATGCCTCCGCGATCCTCGTTGCCAGCCATTCCGTCCACTTCATCCATAATGAGAACGTGAGAGGACAAGACGCCGTTGCTGGAGCCTAGGGGTACCGAAAAGTGGGAGATTAAATGGCACCCTCCAGAGAGGCTCGATCTAGGGGGGGGGGAACACCCACGAAGCCGTTTATCTTCTGTAGTCGCTCAAATTTAGATTTTTTGGGCATTGGAAGGAGATTTTAAGGAAGACAGATAGAGGAAAATTGGGAAAATAGTCGTCGTAGTTGCTGCGTCGGTTGTGACGGGGTTTAGATTGAATACGACCGCCTCGTCAACTCATCTTACCCTTGGCATACCCGAGGCAAAAAGGGTGATGGAGGGAGGCAAAAAGGGTGATGGAGGGAGGGAAGGGGGTGATGGAGATAGGGAAAGGGGGTGATGGAGGAAGGGAAAGGGGGATATGGAGGGAGGGAAATGGGGTGATAGAGCGAGGGAAAGGGGGATATGGAGATAGGGAAAGGGGTGATGGAGAAAGGGAAAGGGGATATGGACTGAGGGAAAGAGGGATATGGAGGAAGGGAAATGGAGGTGATGGAGGGAGGGAAATGGGGTGATAGAGCGAGGGATACGAAGGCCTCGTCAACTCATCTTACCCTTGGCATACCCGAGCATATTGGCAAGAGAGCGCATGCCCAGGGCCTCGGAAACCTCCTCCTGCATGGACCTTTTAGAGCGCGTGTCGGAGGCATTCATCTCGATAGTGGCGAAGCCGAGTTCGCGGCACACGGCCATCGCCGTGGTGGTCTTCCCGATGCCCGGTGGACCGGAGAGCAGCGCTGCGCGAGCCCAAGAGCCCGCGTCCCCGGAAGAGGCTGTTGACGCCCAGGGGGGGGCCGAGGAATAGGCCTTGGCTTTGGCACCTGGAAAAAAACGCAGACGAGCAATAACAATGTGGATGCTGGCAAGGCAGGGAGCAGTAGGAGGTGGGGGATTAAATAGCGAGGAAAAACTCCCGATTATCACGGTGTCCTGGGGTGATAGATGGAGGTAGGGAAAGGGGTTGATGGAGGGAGGGAAAGGGGGTGATGGAGGTAGGGAAAAGGGGGTTATGGAGGGAGGAAATTGAGGTGAAAGATAGGGAAAGGGGGTGATAAAGGAGTGATGGAGGGTGGGAAAAGGGTACTTATAGAGGGAGGGAAAGGTTATGATGGAGGGTGAGAAAGTGGGTGATGAAATGGATGAAAAACAAACCTGACGAAAAATCCGCCTGCCACGCCTGGAGCCACGCGAAGAGTTTATTCGCCGGGCTGGCAGCTCCATTCTGCCCAACCAGCTGTTTCCTCGAAGTCGGCCGATACTTCTCGACCCAGAGTTGCGTGTCACAGGTAGTGGTGTCTGGAGCGGCAGTTCGCAGACTCGTCATCTTGAGCCCCGTAGATGTCTTGGGAATGATGGGCCGGTCGGTTAGAGAAGGTGGCGGTGGCGTTGCGTCCAATTTTGCCGCCTCGGTTGAACCCGTCTTTGGTTTGCCAAAACCAGCGTACACCAGATCGAAAAACTCGTCCTCCGAGACCTGCTTCACGCCGAGAGTCGCCGCCTTGTCGAGTTTGCTGGAGCCGAAATCACGGCCCACAACAAGGTAGGCTGTTTTCTTACTTAAGGACTTTGTGACTCGACCCCCGGCGCGTTCTATCAACTGCTGGGCCTCCTCACGCTCAATGCATTCCAAAACCCCAGTGAGGACAAACGTCTTGCCCACAAAACAGGTCGACGTGTGCTACAAAGAACAAAAACAATACTATGGGCATACGACGGGAGGATGAGTGTGTATTTGCACTGAAAAATAGCCATAGGGGTTCACGGGATCAATAGCACGCATAGAGACACAAAGTTGGCGAGTCTAAACACAGGTATCTGGTAAGTCAAACAAAATGTATCAACACATATTGGCATTGCAATGTGGAGAAGCATGTGGATTAACTTTTTACACATGGTAGATGGTGTGGCAGCCCAGTGTACGGAAGAATTACCGACAAGAAAACATGGCTCACCTTGGGGATGGGTTTTGTCCCAAGAGAACTGGGCCCTTCTCGAGATTGAAAGGCCCAATAACTGCTTCTGTTTGCACCGGAGGACGGTGGAGCTTTCGGTGATTTGGGAGGAGACTTGGGGGTTTTCGGTGTAGGTTGAGGGGAGATTGGTTTTTCTGGTGCGTTCAAATCCTCCCTAGAGTTCGTCTGGTTCTGAGACGAAAAGAGATAAATAGCCAAAGTTATTCCGCTGATATCCAACAGCCGAGAGGTCGTGTGAAACTTGATTGACCACTTACCTTCTTCGTCTTCGGCGTTAAAAGGCCGCCTTTCTTCGAGGAGGTGTTAGACAGACATAGCTCGGGAGTTGTCTTATTTGAAGATGGAGTCTTTTTGGCCTATTAAAAGGGGTGATAACTTGGAGGCGAGAATGAAATTTGGGGGAAAAGGACATACATCCTCCCACGTGGCCATCTTTACTCCACTCAAAAGTGTACTAGGAGAGGGAAGCAGCGACTTGGCATTAATTGACGTAGACAAACAGATATCGTCATCGCTTTCGTCGGGAACTGGTTTCGCTGGTTCTGGTGTCTCGGCAACCAGAGTGACTGTTTTCCGCGGTGTCAAAGTAGAAGATGTAGAGGGTGACTGAGAGAAAAAATACTTAATTTAAATGTGTTCATTCGTAACACCAATGCAATGAGTAACTACCAACTTTAACGGGTTTCAATGTCGAAAAAAAATCATCCACATTAACCGCTCGCTTAGACACAGATGGCGGTGTCGCAGTGCATCCCGGTAAACCGAAATAGTGGTGAAGAGTCTTGGATGGTTTGGGAGAACTTCCACCGTTGATTTTAGCCCCAGCGGCCTTCTTCAAGCATTCTTCGACAGTCAGCTGGACTTTTCCACGAGGACCATCGTCTGGGTCACCCAAATCGGGGGGAAACAGTGATTTTCTCCTTTTTGCTGGCAGGCGTGAAGACCGTGTCTTCTCAGCTGATCGCGATGGCAGCAATTCTTCGATAGCCTCACCTTAGAGACAAAAAAATAGGTTGTTTTATCGACCAAACGAAAGACATTCAAAGATAGAGAGTGGGTTAAAAACAACACCTTCTTCAAATGTGGGAATTTTGCGTCTGGACTGTTGGCTGCCACGCTTTCTGTTGGTAGGCTTCGAATCATTTAATTCAGGGACTTGAAGTTCCTTTGTGCGGGGCTTCGGTGGGCGTATCTTTTTATCGTTTGAAAGGAATTCGCCTTCTAAATAAAAATAAAGTAACTAACGAAGCGAAACAGTATATTCAAAAAAAATAATTTGATATTTTATGGTTAGTTAAGTTGTAGTATAAAAACAAGTAAACACAGTCAAAAATATAGCATTACCAGAATCGGAGTCACTGTAGACAACCCGTCTTTTAGAACTCGACATTGAAAACTGAACTAGACGAAATAGGCGGTTTTATGGTATACTCTGGCGGCATTCTGGCCCTGTTACCCAATGATACTTTTTTCTTTTAGTACTGCAGCCGTCAAACGTTGCACTCTATGATCACTGATTCGCATGCACAACTAAGCGCCTTATATCAACTGTAATAGAAATAAAAACAAAAAAATGAATAGAAACTCGATGAGCATACCGATAATTGCGCTTTAAATACAATAACTAGATATGATGTACCGGTCAAAGGTGTAATCACAGCTAATGTATTTTAATTTATCATTATTTTTTGTTTTAAGCCGCTCTGTTAAATAACAGCCTAAAGAGATTAATATTTATATATTTCTGTCGTTTTCGGTAGTGGCCGAACCGTAATAATTAGCGGGGTATCTTTTGAGATTTCTACTTCATCTGCCTGACTGATATGGTCGGCGATTCTGCTATTTAAAGATTTCGAACGGATTTGTTAAAAATCTGATTTAAAAAATAAATACTATCAATCGACAAATGGCTATCTTGAGGTTGCAATACTTATGAGAGCTTCTGAGCTCTAACAGCGGCACAAATTTCAAGATTCGTCTTCAGGGGAAACTACTGGCCCACGATGTTAAGCAGGTACGTCCATGTAGAATATCGTTGGGGATCCATGACTCTAAAAATCATCTGCGGTCGCAGAACAGACTCGTCGGCCAATTTTAAGGCCATTCGGTCTTCTGTGGGAACCAGTTGTAACATTGCCGGTCTTTTCGCCGAAGCATTTCGTGATCCCAATAATCGCGCGCTCGAATATCGCCGGAGACTGCCTGTCCAGATGAAGGCAATCGAAGTCTGTCGGGCGATGGATAATGCGCATTAAACGACGCACCTGACGAGTGTCCTTGTGAGCCACCATGGTAAACGCAAGGTCAATATCTCCGTCTCGATAGCCGTCTTGAATGTGGATGAAGGCATTTGGAAATTGTCTGCTGTTTGGATGGGTTAGACTGTTGATTTCAGCGAAAGATTCTAGAGTTTCATAATCGCTAGGACTTTGTGTCGAAGGCTCTTCTTTGTGACTCAAAATAAAGTACACGGGTGTTTTATTAAAGTAGTAGTATATTCCGGATATAAGCCCGAGAAGAGTATGAAGCAAATCCTAGGCTCAGGAATGACTGAAATTGATTTTATTGCCTAATCACAACGGGTTAAGGTTATGTATCTATCTATGTTAGTGAGTGAATCTACAAAAAAATCACTAATTGCTTTAGGTTCATGGTATGTCTACCAATACCTGCGCTTACAGCTGTCGAATGACAGAATGTTTAGCAGTTTGATGAGAACAGCAGTCCCAATTCTCATTGGACTAACAGATCATCTCAGTTATCGACGGATTCATAGTCCTTCTCGGGTCATCAACGGGTTTTATTTAGAGTAACAGCTTGTTGGATTGGTATTCAATCGCATTAAACAGTACCCCACGTTCATTAGAGAATAGGGAATTGGTGGAGGTTTCATTTATTACGTTCTTTTGATAGTTTAAAAAATGTTCGTTAGACCTCTTTCAAGTATATTCCTGCCATCCATGGAAGAGGTTATGATCAATCTAATAACATGGTAAAATTGGATTGAATTCTACAAAATAAGCGGAAACGAACGTACCTGGAATACGATGTTTTGGAACTTTTATGACCAATTGGATTTGAATAAGTTGCGTAATGGTAAGCGCAGTCTCGAAAACTTGGAAGTCATTCGTCAAATGTTTACACTTAAAAGATAATAGGATTGCATCTTGCTCCCCTCTTAGACTGTTCGTCGACAGGAGAAGAGATACAATAAGGTGTGTGGTCTATTGAATCCGTTTCATGGCGTCCATTCATGGATATTGTAAACGTTTTATCCGAACGGGAAAGTCCCGGAAAAGGACCATCATATGGTGGTTCAAGAGGACGATGGACTCGATCACAACGAAGAAAAACGTGGGTGCTTTTTTGCAGTTTTGGGTTCACCTGGGAGCCTGATTTCTGGGGTCTGGTTTCTCTAGGCCGAACGCTCCAAGCAAAACGGCGTAGCCTCTGAAGAACATTGGACACAAACAGGGACGGCT
>JAPUBX010001005.1:0-15605 GCA_028672205.1 Proteocephalus fallax | reverse complement strand
CCTCACGGTTATGGCTGTTCAGTTTCCGGAAGTCGACGCAGAGACGCCACGTACCGTCGCCCTTCCGTTGGAAGATCACTTGGCTCGCGTAAGGGCTCACACTGGGTTGTACGACCCCCGCAAGCAGCATTTCGTTGATCTGACGCTTAAATTCGTCGTGGAGGTCGAACGATATCGAGCGGTACGTGTGACGAAACGGTACCCCCGTGGTGGGGATATCGCACCGGAACTCGAGTGCTCTGCCCAATTCCGCGGTCGAGAGGGCGAACGTGTCTCGGTATTGGTTTACCAAGTCCTGGACCTCCTTAGATTCTCCGTGAATCTCGATGGGCTCGGAGTTTAATTGGTTCCTAGGTTCTCTAATTGCTTTATCAAACGTTACCTTCCTCGTCTTGAAGTTCAACGTGGAAGCCTCCCTCTTGAGGTAGTCCAGTCCCAGGATTATGTCGGCGTTAAGGCCGGGTGCCACCACGAAATCCCACTTGTACAGCCCACCCTCGTGCGCGAAACTGATCGTGGCTACTTCGGAACTCTTGTATGAGGGTCCGATAAACCCTTGCAGACTAATACGTCGAGTCTGTCGTTCGTTGGCCAGGGCAGCTACTGCTGTTGAGCATAGGGAGAGGCTGGACCCCGAGTCTACGAGTCCATCTACCTCCTTGTTTCCGATTCGTATTTTAATGACAATGGGATCTACTGGTCTTAGGTTTATAGAATACACGGATATAGGTAGCACCGGAGACTTACGCGGTCTAGGTCCGGTCCTCAGCGGGCAGTTCCGGCTGACGTGGCCTCGTCGGTTGCAGTTGTAACACTGCCTGTCCTCGGTTAGGTGGTCGCGCAGCGGTCGATCCGGTTGAGGCCCATCTGGTCTAAAACAGGGGCTCATACGGTCAAACGGGTGGGGGATTAGATGCGCGGCGACCTTCATTGGCATAGGGGGTGGCCCTTTTGCCGCCTCGGGAAACCTCTCAAGGATTGTTTGGAGTAAAATTTTCAGCTCCGGTAGGCTCAGGGGTGGGTCAGGGAGTCGGGAGCGAAAACCCGGGAGTAGGCCATTTACTATTGTGCTCAGGGTCATTATATCCCTCCAGCCCCCCGGTTTCACGAGCTAACGCACGTGGGCTTGAGCCCGGATTGCGTAAAGGTACTGGTGGCTCGTATTGCCTTAGTCTTAGTTTGAAGCATTCCTCGAAGTCCCCGACTTCGGTGGCCTCAGTTATCCCCAATAGAGCCCCTACGAAACGCTCTAACTCTAATTTAAACTCGAGGATGTCGTTCGATTGAGGGAGTAGTGAGGACTCTATCTTTGCAGCAATCTTAGCTAGGATTTTGTCTTCGCCAAAACGCCTGATGTTGTTTGCAGTTGCAAGGCGCGGTAATTCTTCCCCCACATTTACCCCCGTGATAACCGGTACCACCTGTAAGAACCTTTCCACAGGGATCGAATTACTCCCGCTAACGCTGTCACCACTGTCAGGAGTAGGGGTTACATCGGGGGAGAAGGGGTAGCTCAGGTGCATAGTGGGGGCTAGGGGCAACAGTACTTGGGGAACGGGGTCGTGGGGTTGTCACGTGGAAATCCCGAGTCTGATCATGCTGGTTAATGGGGGTAGCCGGGACACGTTTGTTGTTCCGCGTCCGAGCGTCCATGGCTCGGAGAAGCTTCTCCATTCTCGCTTCAATCCCGCGCATCCGCTCATCTTTTTCCGCGTCCTCGTTCAAGGACACCGGTCGACTGTTCGTCGTCGACGTTTTCGTAAGCGCGTCCGTTGTTTCTGCGTCCTTTTCGTTGCCCTCGTGCGAAGATTCCGGTCGACCATCCGTTTTCGACGTCTTCGTGGGGACGGCCGTTAACTATTTTTCATCTGCGTTGTTCTCGCGCGAAGATGCCAATGAAACTTTCATTGTCGACGCCCTCGTTATTGCCATTGTAATTGGCATCTCAAATATAGACGAAAAAGGGCCAACGCAGAGACTCACCGTACGCTGCACGTCGATATAAAAAGTCCTTGATTCAGCGCGGCTCGAGTTCGTTGAAACAAAAACCCATTTATCAGTATTAAAAACGACCCTTTACAAAAAGTGACTGGAATTCGTCTAAAAGTGTATTATAACATCTATTTAGAATTAATTAGAGTGTTCTCGCCCACACCATAAAGCATAACTAAAGCAAACATGTAATGACATGACTAATTCAATATACAATGCAATTCGATTAAAATAAGCGTTTAGTTTAACTGTTAATTCAAGCATTACGGTGAATTTCTACGTTTTGATTCGTATTAAAAGCTTAAAGATTGCGGTCAATTAATTGATGAAAGTACACAATAAGAAAAGTTTTTTTTGCAAAAAACCAATAACATACGCTGATTCGAAATAAAGACTAAAATGTCATACACGTATATTCCGCCAATGGAATTAAGTCCTTTATATTTTATTAGATTTACGTAAACTTATACAGACAGCCCAATAAAATAATGCAATATAATGCACAAGAAACTAAAAATATAAACCAGTTGAACTTTTTTTGAAAATAAAGTTGAAACATAATTCATATCATATTTTGGTTTATTCTCTTATTTACAACCATGCTTTTGATCATCGTCGAACCCCGTATTCATATCGTATTGTGTTGGTTATAAATCGATAATTAATCTTCCCGCACAGATTCTCCCCCCATGTGCAAGATTCTGTTTCAGTATCCAGTTTCGTGTTTTCGAAGCTTCAATGACACTACATTTAGTGATAGCGGCGTTAAACATGAAAGTTACCACTTTTTCTTACCTTCACGCCCCTCACACATCAACCCACTTCCTCAAAATGCATCCATTTGAGCAGCAACACGACTAGGATTTATTTCAAATACCAACTATCGATTAAAGAGCCATTCCCAGGACAAAATTCTCCTCTAGCGACATTTAGCGCCATAGGTCACAAGCGCCAACTTTATCAAATTCCCCTAAGACGACGCAATCAGCGAACCCTGCTGCGATGAGGTGGTCATCGCCATGAGCGCGGGTCAGTTTTCTCACTGCGCAGGTGGCCAGGGTTGAGATATCGAAGACACGCGCATCCTGGTCTGTGTCGAAGAGGCGTACGATGCGCACGTCCCCAGAGACAACCAATTGGCTGGAACAGTCGCTGTTCCAGTTGGTCACCACACCGCTGTACCAGAAGTCCGTGGGGCTGGTTTGCTGCAGACCGTCAAAAGCGGCCCTAGACGGCAAAGGGAAACGAAATTGTTTTGGTGTTGTCCATGGTAACACCAGGGGCCGCCTGGGGGTTTTGGTGTAAACCAAGGCTACATAGAAGAAGAAGAAGAAGAAGAATGGAAGAAGTGAACGTTTCGGTTGCCATCGTTTTCATGGATGCCGCGAAACACTCCACGTCCGCTTTGGACGCCAGCGAAAGGCAGAAGTTTAAAGGCTCTGTATCTGGCCACCCAAACAACTGCAACTGACGACAGCGTTGCAGAAGGATCTACAGCTGTTCCGCGTCTGAACATCGACAAATTATTTCGTTATTGGAGAGCTGTCGCACCAGGCCGCTTCCAATATGCGTCGTAGAAAACATCCAACCTCATGGTGTCTTCGACACGAAGCGGACAGTGGCACGATAGACGCGAAACGTAGTAATGAGACGCAATGGGCAGTCAAAAAGCATCGTTAGTAGGAGCAAAATTAACAAATACATTTTTATTTGTAAGCAGATGTCTCGACAGAAGAGCCCCTTATGATGCCGGAAAAACTCGCGACCAGTTGACTGGTTGCATGAAGTTTATTAGAACTATTTAAACTTACGTGCAGTCAGAATAGCATATCTTAGGTAAACAAACCTTGTTAAAAACCTAGAGTTCCCCATTCTCTGTCGGGCGAGGGAAGCCATGGCCATTTTAGTGAAAGAGAATGCGATCTGTTCGCGTGTTTCTGCGCAGATTGATACACATTTTTTTAACCTCTTCGAGGTTGGGGTCGCCGTCGCCGCCTTTCGCCCGGCCGTAGACGAGAAGGCCTATTCGACAAAAGTAGCTTGACGTGGATAAAAGAACAACATTTTTACAGTGCCTCAAAGCAAATAAACTTAACCGACAACAAAACAGTATTTTCTCATCACCTTTCGTTTTATTAGTCGACTGGCCTGATATAAAATTTAAAAAAATCGGTCATAAAGAAACTGAAAGTTGGAAGCCACTCAATGCAGACTTTGGTTCGCGCGACCTACAATCTACTCTTCTAAAATACAAACAATTAAAATATTCTTACTGTTAGACGAGAGCGTTTAACGCGACTTCTTCCAGGCGTCATCGCATCTAATTCATCCAAAGGTCAGCTTCTTGGTCCTTTTCATTGGAGGGACTATCGCGAACAGGAAGTTGAATAGGCGTTTGCCCAACAGCAGAGTCTTCTTGGTTTTCGACGCTGACGACGCCATCTCTGTGGCACCGTTGTACGCCGTCGGCATGGGAGCACAAACCAACTCCAAGACCTCGTCTACGCAGAGACCTAGCCAGCTTGACGCGTAGTGCATGGTGAAGAGGTCGCATATGCTTAATTGAAGAGCACTATTTCGTATCAATAAGTACAAAAAAGTGCCAATATATTGTATTCTTCACTAAAAAATCACTTATATCTAAGCGAAAATTTGGCTCGGAGTTGATGACGAGTCGTCTTGCGTCGACGTAGCGTTAGATGTGGTTAGCAGGTGCTGGAAATGCCGCGGAACTGAGAAGTCACGAAAGCGCCGCTGTCGCCTGCGAAGCCTCTTCGATGACCCAGAAGCAAGAGACGGGGATTGGCGAGTCCCAAGGCCATTGTCGAAGACGGGGTTCAGCCAACGAAGGAAACCGTCCTCGCTAGCCTCCCAGAGTGCTCTGGAGGTGTCCCAACCAAAGATGTTGCCGGTGCTCGAGGTAGCGCAAGCGTTGAACAGAACACAGGTACCTGTTGGTGGGATGCGAACATATGCGTGCTTATTTACACGAAAGGCTCTCGTCTACTTATTAAATGGAAAGGAAACAGAAAGCAATCCCAGTACAGCAAATCTCAAATGTCCGGTTTTTCGTTTACGCAGACTGAAGTGAAAGCTGATAGCGGGGCGAAGAACACGTATCTCGACACGTCTCTGCAGCTGTTGGCCCTCTTCCTTCTTCGCTTGGCCACTCTTAAGAATAAGGGAGCCAAGGAATTAAGGACCGACCGAGAAGCGGCTATAGAGCAGTAGTGGCGTGTTGCCGGATCAAACCGAATCATCTTGTTCACCTAAAAATCGCCAAAGAAACGCTCCACAAATCCGAGCCTGCATTCAACCCATGCCTCTCTTCCATCACTGGCGCGAATCTTCGAGGAATATCTACAGATGCTGTAGTGCTGCTGGAGCGGTGGTCAACAAAAAACGTGGACATGTACGATAAAAGCCGACACTGAACGCCTGAGCTTGCAGTCTTTTTACCGAGTTCGCAGTTGTGAACCAGAACTGTAAAACAGAGAATGATGCGGATGCAAAGCAATGCCGACCTGTTAGACAAACTTACTGGAAATGTAACCGGTGGTACAAGACCGGCTTTAGGGAAGAAACCGTATCCTGGGGCTTATGACAACGTACTGCGGTGACCAGATCAGCGCTTTTACGCTGTGGGCGTTTGTAGGGTCTCAGTACCCTCTCGGCTGTAAGATGGCTTACTACTGATAATCGATTTAGTAGCTGTAATATGATTTTATTTTTGGAATCCATTATTTATTTCGCATAGGTTTTTGAGTACCCTTGGCGTGCAATCACTTTCTCGTTACAAGTAAGAGCTTAAGTTACCAGAGATGTATTATTTGACCGTAGTCGTCGTCGCCTGAAAGTATTGCGAATCTCCGTCAGCCAACTTCGGATTCCGTGACCTTGGTCGCGAGTCCTAGAGTTGCAAAAAACAGCAACTAGATCCATCCTGGTTGTCCAGAAAGTTCAGAAAGAGTGACCCCCCTATTCGATCTTTGTAAAACACCAGTCTGGCGCATTGCGGTCGTCTCCCGACTGGCGTGGCTACCTTTTTCGACGCAAAAACACCGATTAACGTCCGACAAAGAAGTTAAGCTTCGTTATTTCGTGTCTGGATGGCGTTGCTACCATTTCGCGTTGTATTGGGGAAGAAATTGCCGTGAAACTCAGCTGCAGATCCCGGTTTTAAAATATCTGGGCTCTATATTCCTGCTGAACCGACAAGCGAAGGACGAAACCAACTTAAAATTGACATTTTTCTTCTTTTGAAGGACTATCTCCAGTGAGATTACCAGGCTTTATAAATAGTTCACGTTTCTTAAGAATAAGATACAAGTTGCGATTGAATAAAAACCGCCTTCTAGCCGATAGTTCCTGCCATAAATATCCACATCCAAAAATCAAGTTTTGAGGACCTGTTAATCGGTTACCCAGCTACGAAAAACACAACCCGAAGTTACGAAACAAAACCCACTGCGCGTCGACGTTTCCTGAAGATAGGAGGTATTTTGGAACGAATCTCTAAGGCATACTGCAGCAACTAGTTCACGAACAACAAAATAACTGACCATCCTTCAGCCAAATCCTCGGCGCAAAAGCTAGAAAATGACCGAGGGCGAAAAGTGACAAACAAACTCACCCGAAAACAATCAATTTTTATCCTCCCCCACAAGATGGCGGTTGTTTTACCCCCGAGGAAACAATGACGGCTTCAAAAAATAGTAGTCCTGTTCACTCCGAACTGCAGGACATGGCGAAGTGCGGAGGGGGATCGTTTTCTGCCGGGCGGGGGGAGCGTCTGACGATCCGATCTTCCTAGTCGTTGCAGCTTCTTTGGGGAAAACGGTGTTTACACGACCTGCAGGAGACACTCGTTGTGGCTGTTGAGTATGACGGATAGACAGCTGGCGGGACGCGCCGAGGGTGTCCAGATGTCCACAAGGGCCAGGATTGTAATGTCAAGTTTGTAAATTGGCAATATACAACAAACCCGTCCAAGTCATCATATTAAAAATAAAATTTTAAATCCAATTTCAAGGATCGGCTTAAAATGACACACTAAAACGAAGCTTGGGACTTTATTTGCTGAAACGTAATCGCCCAGTAGCTTTATTTTTGACATTTTTAATAATAAGAACTTAAAGAAGTAACTTCGTGCATAAAAAATCAATATCTATTATAAAATAATGTATTCCTCGGTTTTGGAAAGCTGGCATCTATATTGTTTTTAATTATTCTTTATTTTGTGACATTTTACGTCTTCTACATTTTGAAGACAAAAAATGAAATCAATTAAATAATTATGCGCTAAAAAATTAAATAAGTTCGGGTTCAACTCATAGTGTTGGGTTTATCGCTAAATGTATTTATTGTGAATGGTTGCCATAACATAAGCCTATAAAAAAGGTTCAGGAATTAGAACGCAAACCAAATAGAAAAGGAATTTGTCTATGTGTCAAATAATCAAATTAATACAGTTGCACTTGCTTTTTCGAGTTGTGGAGCGCATTCGTGTTTTGTCTTTGTTAAAATAAATGGGTAGTCGTTAAGGTCTCTACAGCCGTCGTCCTCGAAAAGGGAAAAGATACCTTAAGGCGCGAAGGTTGACCGAGTTGGATCTAATGGACGACTTATGTAAGACGCATAGGTGTGCTAATGACTCGACCGCTGAACTGTTGGTCGTTAATGCGTTTCATGTTGCTTCGGGCAGAGCGTGAGACGATAAAAAAAAGATTTTTGGCGAGAAATCGCGTCATTCAGTTGACCAGTCGGTTAGAATGTAGTTGGTAGAAGATCGGTAAGGGTTCAGTTCACTTAAGTAACATACTGAGTTGGCGACGCCGTCGTTTTCATTGATTAAGTCTGCATTCGTTTCTTTAAAGGTCATTTATCAGCGAGATATGAAGAAGCTATAGTTTACAGTAAACCGTTTTGAATATTTCACACCATAACATTTGTTGGATTATACGGTAAGTTTCTTGCTGATGTCAACGGCGACTGCGCCTCGGAAGTATTTGAGAGCATCTCGAAAACTGGCAAGGCGGCGACGCTCCAACCGCTTAAAATCGACATGCAGAGAAGCAAAAAGGACAATTAACAGGCAACCAGACACAAAAGATCTATCTTTTTGCCTTTTGTTGAAAGTGCGAGGACGTAAGCACACGAAATTTGAATAAAACAAAACAAATCTAACCGTGTCTTTATTTTGCTTGTATCGTGGACATATTCTTCAACCTGTTATTTGTTTCATTGAAAACGTCTCTTTAAATTAAAAGTAGATTACTAGATGTCCTTTGTTAGTGCAGTAATAATAATAACTTCCATCAAGATATCGCCGATATCCTGAAAACAAGAAGACGATTATGGTTGACTGCAGTGCGAATAAAAGTGGAAGTGTCACCAAAGGCGGCAAGCTTTGTCCACCGCCAGGGCACGCCGACTGCTCGAGTGGTCGTTTTAATTTCCGCACAGTCGACTTCGAAAACTCCAACAATGACAACTCGTCCATCGAAAAGCGCGATTTCGTGGTCAGTGTGCGAGTAGTGAATCGGCGCCCAGTAGATCCAGTTATAGTCTCAACGCAAAGACTTAGCAGCAACACGCCGGAAAGGTTACTGCTATCGACAACAATAAACCCGCCAGTTAACAGGAGTCAGTCCACGTTGCCTTTATAACTGGACAGAAAACAAAACTCGATATTTTTGTATCCACCACAGACAAACAGTGGAAGACGCGACAACAGCTGCCGAACATCGAGTGGGGAAACCGATTACCGTTACCAATAGGCACGCATCTGATTTTGATTGCGTTTTCATCGTAAAATCAATTGGCTCATGAAGGAAAGCACCCAAGCATATTTTTTACCGCGGCGTTCTTTCATCGGGCGTCGCTGCCGAAGGATTGTTGCGGGAGTTAATAGTTTCGTAAGATATCTGCGTCCCTGCCTCTATGAAGGTTTCTGTTCAATATTTTTCCCTCGAAAGCAGTTATACTCTAAGGTCGTAAAAACCACGCCCTTACCGTGATCTTGTTTACTGTTGGCGTTCTTATTTAAAAAGCAGTCTTACAAAACCGTGATGGCATACAGGTTTAAGATTCAATAAGGCTTCTGTTTATTATTATACATTAATTTATACCGAGCTCTTTGTGTGGTTCTACTATTCTGATTAATATTCAGAATCAGCGGGATTTTATATCATATCTCATTCCCTTATGGCGCAACATTTATATCGTCAAGAAAGATGCTGAAAATTTTATTCTTTGAAGATTAAAATGGATGTTTTCAATGTTCAATATATCATCGGAAATTTCTGGTTGCGGCGTTCATGTTGGTCGGTTCTTCGCTCATGAAAAGAATAATATAAAAGCTGGTGACAACTAATCTGCCTGCGGACCAAAATCCTTCCCACTTTGTAACTCTGTGATCTACAAAGTCATCTTTATTCTCGTCATTTTACGAAAGAAAAGAGTTTATTTTACGATTTACAGCCCAGAGCGTGCGAGGGTCTCGAGTTGTGCCGCCTTCGTGACGTTCGTCAGCGTCCGGCCATCAATCGTAGCCTTGCTTACCACTTTGTTCATCTTCTGCGGAGGGGTCTGAATTTTTGCCTTCGACATTCCCATACCAATGCAGTCGAACGTCTGGGCGCCACGGCGTTGTGAAGAAAAAAACGAAAACGTCGCGACAGACGACTCACCATTGAGACTGGAAACGCCACACCTAATAAGAAAAGGGAAACGAACGTCCATTTGCGCGTATCTTGTGAACTGCGGCAAAGTCGTCAGACAAGCCCAGGTTTGGTCGTCACCGCCTTTCGCACGGCCCTAGACAAGAATGCGTTCACTGCATGTTTTCGGGTTCCTTACTGCCAGGAAAAATAGTTTCCTGAAAGGCAAACAAAGATGCTACAGAAACCAACGCCAGAGAGACGGCAACTGGAACCATTGAAGAATCCATCATTAAACTCATCAATTGCCCGTTGAGACAAATCGGCTACATCGATGCAGCCAAGAAGATTAGTACACGCTGCCACGAGTTCCCCATTTCCCTCCAATTCCTTCTGGTTTCCCTCTCCCCCCCTATACGCACATGAGCCGATCTCAAAGAATATGCCTTGGCGAAACTCACGACTTCCTCTTAGTCGAATTGTCTCGGTTTGAGAGATTGCGCCACAAGAGAGGGTAGAAGGTTGAACTTTTCGTTGCTATGGGAATATCAAGGTGTATTTGTTGCGTTCATCGTAAACAAAGCGATCAACAATCGACAGGTATCTTATAACCTTTCGGCAATGAAATCAATGCACATCCGTTGGAAATCGCAACAGTCAACAATGAACGCGAACATGAAAAGCCGCAAAACAAAGTCTTACGTTACCTTGACCTTGTCCAAGTAGGCGAACTCCAGCACGAGGTCAACGATTCTATCAAGATAAATACAATAAGTCAACAAGGAAACGTGATTTCTTCCTCCTCGGAAACAGAATATACAGGACAACTGTTGGTGACCGCTGTCAATTACGAATTTCTTTTCCATGTAGTAACCGAGCAGCGGAAATCGCGAGGTCAGAACCCCTGCGTAAAATATGTGGCCGCCATGGACCTATGGGAGACGAGAGAGATTAAACAATTCACCTATTGGCTCACCTTGATCTTGAGGTCGCAGGGTGCGTCCGCTGTTTCTGAGTGCGTTTAAGTCACCGTAAAGGACCAATGCAGGTTGAAAACGTTATGATTCTTTCTGTCATGTTTGTGACTCTTTGTGGCTGCTTCAATCGTGTGTCCGTGGTTTCTTATTTACAGGATAAATAAAACATTTAATAAATATGCTTGTCAAATATAGTTAATTTTCTATTTCTGACATTCAGACTGTATTTGTGACATCGTTTTAGCAATAAATGACAGGCGACGTTTTTCTCTAGACTGGAGACATTTATATTAACCTGAAGATTAAACAACTATTATTCCAAATATATTTTATGATGGTCGTTCTTTAATTTAATAGAATGTGTTAATAGCGCATAAGCGCGTCATTCTCTTACAAGAGGTTGCAATGGTATGTTTATGGTTCAACAATGGGACCAGCCTGAGTCTAATATTGTGAAGAAAATATCCTCCATTTAAGCCAAAAAACCTCCATATTTATTTTTAAAAAAAATATCGTGACAGAAAAAGGATAATTCGTTCTAACCGCGGTTTAGAATACTCCGGTTTATTTCGCGCTAAAGGTTACCATACCTAATAAAAGGTAAATAAAAGACATGCCTTTGCGCAATTTCTAACTTGGGCCTGAACAAGATGAGTAACCAGACGTCGCTGTTTTTGTTTTTAAATGCCTAAACCTAGCTCGCAAAACTATCAGAATACAAAATTCAAATTTATATAAACCATTTCATGAAAATTCTGCGTGAAGCAAGAGTTCTATTTAGGACATTAACTGATTTGATATTATTTTACATGCACTAAAACAAGCGCCGTAAACTGAAATGCGCGGTTTCATTGAAGTCTTGCAACGCCTTCGAAGGCAGACGGACTTTTCTGTCTTATATGAGTTTCGAGGGACTTGGTGGTTTTAAAGTAACTGGTCGTGGCGTTAACTCGTCTCATTTGATTCATTAAGGTGGGCGATTTTTCTCAAAAGGCATTCGATGATTTATGAATGCATTTTCGCATGTTAAATAGACCGTTGATTGCGAGTGAGTCGTCACTGATTTTCAAAAAAAACAATAAAACTGTTTCCCTATTTGTCAACAACAAAAGGCTACAAGCCCTTTTTTTTCGCAAACCTGCAGCTGCGCGTTACAAATATCGTCAAAATTTTTAGGAAATGATCTCACTCCTCACGCTTCATAACCCGTTGCTGAGCGAAAGATTTTGCGGCCTCATTTTTGAAGCAAACGTTTCCACGCTGTAACTTTTCAAGTAGAATTGCATTAGATCGACTTCAACGTTAGTGCGTTTTCATATAAAGCCCGCATTTTAAGGTTTAGCTATTGATCAAACCCCCTAATCTTAAATACCACTCGAAAAACTACAGAAGATAATCTTGTAAAAATGAAGGTTAAAACTCCAAAAAAATCCAGAGGGTTATATAATTTCTCAACAGTTAAACTATTTATTGCCATTTTGCAACAAAAGATCGAGAGCCCGAAGTGACCCTTCTTATCCCGTCTTTTTAAATCAACCAAAGTGTAAATCTCTTCGACCAATGCGTAGATTTAATGTTTCAAGATATTTCCAAGGGATTCTTCAGGGACCTTTGACTTAAGAAAACCACGTGAGCAAGAGGTCAACTCAAAAACAACAAAAAAAACAAGCAAATCCAGCTCACCTTCGTGTCGCGTTGTTAGAAATCCTTCCTGGAGTTCGATTTTAACCAACGAGAATCAATAAAATCGAATAATTTACTGTTTACAAAGCTGTCGTAAAAATCTTTGTATACCTTAAGCCTTTAATAGAGTTTTTTAACAATCTGTAATCGAAAAAGGTATCGCTTTTATTAATAAAACGAAGGCACCGAGTTCGAAACGGTAACTTTAAAAACAAACACACGTCTATTTATGCGCTTCATTTGAACCGAAAGTTTACGTTCTTGGGTTCCTAGTTAATCGGATTTCCCAAAACTTTGATGGTTAATGAATCAAGATTAATGCTGCGATAACCACGCTAAAAATACCATTCTGTCTTGATTTTGGAACATGTGATGTTCATCTACTAACTCATTTGTTGGCTTTTAATCACGTTATAGTGTGACGCTGTCGCAATTAAGGGGTTATGACCTAAGAAAAATACACCTTCGCTATGGGTTTTCTAACGGTAATCGTAGAACATTGATGCACAATCCAGGATGTTATACTGAAAAAACGCATTGAAATGAAAGGAATGGATATAAAAAGGCAACTAGTTATAAATTGTTTGCGAGGCTATGAAGACTAAAGGTGAAAATGTGATGGGTCTTTATAACAGGGGAATCTACGATGTTGATTTCGAAAGGGTGAAAGTTGCTCTTATCTCGACGACTGTGGAAGAAAGCGGCTGCGTCCTTTTTAGATCAAGTGTGAGGCATCCTGTATTGGAGAGGAGAGTGTTTGATCTTACTCTAGATGAACTAGATTGAAGTCTTCATCGTCATAGAAGACGGGAACCCCGTCTAATGGTGGTTGACACGAGATCGCGTCATATTGGCGCGCAGTCATCATTGTGTGTCCTTCATATCCCGCGCTATGCTCTGGTTAAACACCGGGGCGTCACAATAGAAACCATTTTTGATAACCTTGACAAATATCATAATGACTGTCCGCCGAAATACGTTTTATGTGAACTCATGCCACTTAATATTAAAAAGCAATGGAATTTAAAGCAAAGTATCTTGACTGTTTGTTCAAATATTTTTAGTTTTTGTTTTAAACTTATTCATTGTCCTTTTGGATATCGATCAAAATTATCTGAAAGCTGTTTTAATGAATTAGTTCAATCAGCGAATAGTTTATTAAAGAAGAATATAATCAGCTGATTTGATTGCTGATCATTTAAACTAAAACCCACGCAAGACAAAACTCGACGAGTAGTCGATAGAACCCTTCTCGATCTGTCGATATACGAGAGGTAATTTGCTTGGGATGTGTCGAGAACCACTCAGAAATTAAACGGAGACTACTTATTATAAATTACGCGCCAAGGGGGTTTATAATTGTTACACTTTATCCTTATGTCGACCTTTCCGGTATAAGTGATCCTTGTTCTGGACTTCTGTGCAATGCCCGATGACAGGAATTCCTGTGTAAGAAGTGGAGGCGTTTCTGTCAGCAATTAGGTTGCTCCGAAACAGCTCTGAATCGTAGTTATTTCATTTAGATTATCCACATTTTAATGTGGTCGCTGTTCTAATAAAAACACTCAAAAACCTCAAAAAACGTGAAATTATAAACAAAAAACAATAATTTTAGGGTCAAAGTATCAGAAGTGATTGAAGTCATCTCAGTAGTTGTGGAGGAAGCATCAGCTGTCGTTGAGGTAATATCAGTTGTTTTGAAAAAGTATTTGTAATATTAGCACGTTGGAAGACGTTAAAATATTTAAGGCTGCGATATTAGTAGAAATAATATTAAAAAAAGTATTTGAAGTCTCTTTTAGTAATTAAAGCAATGAATTAAGTAGTATAAGAAATATTATTTTTTTTTGAAATATTATTAGTATTTTAATCAATTATTAAAGTAGAATGTGTAATAAAAGAGGTTTTTTAAGTTGTCGTAGTAGATTTATTAGTAATGGAAGTAGTATGCGTCGTAACATCAGTTGTGGAAGTCGACTTATTCTTGTCAGCAGTTTACCAGATCGTCCTAGTAGGATATGCAGTTGTGCAGCTGTTTTGGGGCTCAGTATCGGAAGAACCATTCGTCCTGAAGTATCTGGGCCAGGTCAGCTCCGCACGTGTCCATCGTGGCTTTTGCTTCTACCCATTTGGTAAATAGGTCCAGCATTGTTACTATGTACCATTTTGAGCCATCGGGGTCCGTGATTGGTCCGGTGGACAGATAGGGGCCTTATTGCTTGGCGTTTTCGTCTTCTGGCACCTGGGGCATTTTCTGACGTAATCCTTAGAATTCAGGAGGAATCCGGGCCAAAAGAAACGCTCTTGGACGGCATCATGCGTCCTTGCGGAATCGTAATGTCCGTTTTGGTCATGCAGGATGGCGAGTACGACGTTTCGCATCGTCTTGGGCACATTGATTTGCTCCATTGACTGGTCCCTGAACGTGTATTTTCGGTAAAAGAGGTCTACTTTCTTCTGGATGTTGTAGCTTGTTAGCTGCCCTAGGTTTTTCGGTTTTCCTAGTTCCTTTGTCGATTCTCTTTGTAGTCGTGCAATGACCGCGTCGGGCAGCCGGGTAGTTCGTTCGTCCCCGGACTGGGTCATCGGTTCCGTGGATTCCGTCTCGGCGTTTTCCGCTCCGGCGAAGTTCATTGCCGCGACTTTGTCCATAGTCGGGTTTTGATCCGCTGGTTCTGCTGCCCGGGCGAGCGTCCTGTTCTCCTCCGGTTCTGGCATCCTGGAGAGTGCATCGGCGACCACGTTCTTCGTACCCGCTTCGTGTCGCATCTCGAAATTGTGGCGCTGGATCGCCAACATCCACAGAGCTATCCGGTGGTGAACGTCCCTTGATGTCCCTTGTGCAAGTGAACTAGGGGGTTGTGGTCCGTTTCCACCGTGAACGTTGTCCCGTGTACATAGTCCTCGAACGTTTTGATGGCCCAAACGATCGCGAGGCACTCGCGCTCCGAGGCGGAATAGTTGCGCTCAGCCGCGTTAAGTGTTCGTGAAGCGAACCGAATCGCGACCGGTGCTCTATCTTTCTCCTGCTCGAGTACGGCTTCCAGGGCCGTATCAGACGCATCCGCGCGGATCGTGAACCCCTGGTCGAAGTCCGGGAAAGCGATTATTGGAGCCTGGCTAACGATTTGTTTGAGCTTTTCGAAGGCTTACTGTTGCTCCTTTCCCCACACGAATGGGAGCGTCTTCCGCACGAGTCGGTTTAGTGGCTCGGCTATCTCCGATAGTTTGTTTATGTACTCGGAGTAGTAGGTGACGATGCCTAGGAATCTCCTGATGTCCTTCGTGTTCG